>SNQJ01S0020467.1:59431-72747 GCA_010110895.2 Picea sitchensis
GGGAATGTCAAAAGTCCTAGACATCCAAAAACCTAACCCTAGGAGATGAAGTGCCAAAAGTCATGTGGGCCCCGTTTGGGTAAGTTGGTGCATCAACTTCCCGGGGTCGTAACTTTTGCATATGATCTCTGTTTTAGGCGTATGATAGCTTGTTGGAAAGATCTATCCAAGGCCTACAATGCTCGAGACAAAATAACATCATATATGTTATTTTGAGAGAGCAACATACCCAAAAAAACATCATTTAGGGCCTCAAAATGGCCCCGGAAGTTCAAGACCCAAAAAACTGCTAAAAATAGTAAATTACCAAAACTGCCATAAACATGTTTTGAGCCAGTTGGAAAAGGTGGGTGGCCACCGATATCCACCTGGATCAGATTTCCCTATAAACATCTTCAAAATCCATAAAGACTCGATGGAATACAACGCTTGCCACTTTATATTTGGCTACCTCTTCCATATGGGCTACAAACACCTGACATACCTTCTTGAAGCTCTTCTTCAACTGCATAGCTGAAATATCTCTAACAACTATAGCTCTTGGAATGCCTTGAATCTTGCCTTGATGCCCTTCCTCATTGAGACATGTGTTTGTCTTGTTGTAACAGTCTAGGAAAACATGATGCTTTTCCAACCAATCCATGCCAATTAGACAGACATATNTGTTGAGTCCATTCATGTCTATTTGACATATTTAACCAACTCATTGATCTTTCTCATAGCCCCTGTGGCTAACTGAAGTAACCAAGATTTCTTATGCTTACTTATTTGCAAGTGAAATCTTTCAACAATGTTATCATTTATGTAATTAAGGCTAGATCTACAATCAATTAAAATTGCTATGGGATGGTTATCAATCTTACCTTCTACTTCGATCACAAGGGATTGATATTCTTCCTGCTTGTTGTCCAAGGCTTCATAAATCCTTAGCATACTTCTTCCCATGTCTCCCATTGTTTCATCCTCCTGAATGTTGTGGACAATCCTCATTCTTTCTCCTTTATGAGGGCAGTCCTTAGATAAGTAATTTCCCACACATCCCCAACATTGACCATGCTTCTACCTTAGCATTTTCCCAAATGAATATGCATTCTTTTGATCATTTTGATTTGTCTTTCCTTGTTGAATTTCTTGGGAGTTATTTATGAAAAAGGGTGGCTTAAAACCTTTCATTCTATGATCCTTTTTCTCTTTTATCCTGTCATTCCAAGACTTTTGGAACATTGTCCTTCCTTTTCTTTGCTCATAAAGGTTCCTTTCTCTCCTTATGGTTTCCTCCAAGGTATTGGGGTTGTCATATTGAATCTTGTGACTATAGAAGGAGGGTAACCCACTTAGAAACCTTTGTATTTTAACCTTCTCATCCTTGATGAAGTCAACATACTTCAACAATTCAAAGAATTGTTTCTCATATTCCTCCATTGTCATGGTTCCCAACTTGAGTTCAAAGAATTCTTTCATCTTTCTTTCATAGTAATGCTTGGACAAATATTTCTCTTGGAAATATCCTTTGAATTGACTCCATTAGATTCTCTTCTTATCGAGGCTCTTGCATTTCTTAAGTTTATCCCACCACATGGTTTCCTTTCCTTGCAAGTGGTAGGTGGAAATCCTAGCTTCTACCCGGGATGGGTATTCATGCAGCCGAAAATATTTCTTCATTTCCAACAACCAATCCTATGGATCTTCTCCTTTTTTGTGCTCACCATTAAAAGTATGTGGCTTTATTTTCCCGAGTTCACCTTGCAATATGTCTTCCTCATGCCTTCCTCTTTTCCTCTGAACAGGAGACACACTTGGGATGATTCTCGGCTCTGAACTTGCATGAGTTCTTCTAGTGTAATTCCTTGGAGAATGATGGAGCCTGCTCACGCTTCTTGACTTCCTATTATTTCCATGATCATCCCTTTTGCTATGAGATATAGATGTTGATACTTTTCTATCACTAGTTGCTTTCTTCGTTCCAGAATATTTGTTAACTTGCTTATGAAACATGTTAAATATCTGAAGCATCTCTTCTTGAGCCTTCATAATCCTTTCACTATCATCCCTGTAGCTTTTCACTTCCCTATGCAAACTTCTCATAGTGACATGATCTTTCCTATCTCTTCTTCCATTTGACTCTGTCTCACATTCCCCATCCTGATATGGATAACTTTGAACTCTTCCCCATGGTTGTAAGACCCTTGATCATCTTCCATGAATTTAGTCCTCATATAAGAACTAATTTTTTTTCTATACCTTTGATTCTGCAAGATTTGTAGCCAACAAAATTTGTTAGGATAAAATAATTAACAATATCCATGAAATTATGTACAATTGTGTTCCCATACCATATCAAAATTCTTTCTTTCATGATTTTTCCCGAAAAATTTAAACACTTATATTATTTTTCCATCTATTCATACTCATGGACTCGTAGACTTGTGGACTCGCGAAAGCATAATTCTCCCTTTCATAAGTTCTTCCGAAAAGTATCAACACTAGATTATTTTTCCATCTATTCGGACTCACTGACTCATGGACTTGCACAATTACAAACTCACGAAAGCATAATTCTTCCTTTCATAAGTCCATCCAAAAATTCTCAAAACTTAGATTATTTTTCCATCTATTCAGACTCATGGACTCACGGACTCGTGGACTTGCAGACTCACGAAAGAATAATTATTCCTTTCTTATGTCCATCCAAAAATTCTCAACACTTAACCATTCTTCCACTTCTTCATAGACTCTTGGACTCATAGACTCAGAATAAGTCCAACACTTAGTCATTTTCCTAACTTTGTAGATTTGCAGACTCACAGACTCATAATAATTCCCAACACTTAGCCATTTTTAACTTTGCAAACTCGCAGACTCGCAGACGCACAGGCTCATAATAAGTCCAAGAATTATCCATTTTTACCTTTGCAGACTCATAGACTCATAATAAGTCCAACACTTAGCCATTTTTACCTTTGTGGACTCGTGGACTCGCAGAATCATAATAAGTCCAACACTTAGTCATTTTGCTAACTTCCTGCCTCTATGTACTTTCCACCATGGGAAGTACACGTTACTTGATGCCACATCAACTGACACATCCCCCCTCCCCCCCCACATCATGTTGACATCAGCGTATGGAAAAATACCAAATTGTTTTTCCAATTTCACCTGTTTTCCAAAATTCCAAAAATGCTCAAATTCGCCCAAAAACGAAATTCCTTCTTGGGTCGTCAATACAGCTCTGCGACTAATCTCAATACAACAAAATCAAGCCCTGTACATAAAAATTTCTTCACTTCTTTTCAAATTTGATTCTTTCACTTCAAAATTGCCATTATTTAATTGCGGGAACTTGGGGCTTTTTCTTAATTTCATCCAATTTCACCATGAAACACCATAAACATTTTGTCAAACAATTCAAAAATGAACTCTCCCTCTGTCAGACAGTTCGATTTCTGACGTAGACCCCCTACCCCAAGGGGCCCAGCTGACCTCCCGGTTGTGGATCTCCTGTTCTCCTTGAGCTGAAGCGACTCTCAGTTCCCTGTTGGAACCCCTGCAACAAATAACCCATGGGCCTTCAATGGAAACCCCACCTACACAAAGAGGTGCTAGGCATGGGTCCCTTCCCAATACAACCGCGTGATATGACCGCAGGTCCAACTTCATGGTACTATTCACCTCACAGTTATGGGATGTTAAGGTGAAATGACTCAACACCTCCGCCTTTCAAAACCCCGACTCCCGAAAATCTGATGACCCAGATCCAACGGTCTAGATATGCCACCAACCGACGACTTTAGCTTCTTATCAACGTTCTCCTTTTCGGGGATTTGAAAATGATGTGTGTGCCTTACCTCTGGTGCCTAATTCTCGAACCATTCACGTCCTAATCAACGGTTCACAGAGCACATTGATCAACGGCTTAGATCTAACCCTGATTTTGCGTATCGGGTGCAAGACAAGACCCAACCTCATTTCCCCAATACCACAAATCCCAAATTCCCAAAACTCAATGAACGACCCTGATCCCACTGGATCAACGACTCAGATCCCCTGTGAGGATTTTATGCCGGATGGTCCTTTACTTAACCTCCTCACAACTTATCAAAATTTAACGAATCTTGTGCTTTCAGCACTCTCCCTTGGGAGTGTTCCACTGTTCACTCGAGATTTGATGAACCTCTTGTATTTCTTCCAGACGTCACCCCATTTGAACTTAGAGTTTCAAGAGCGACTTAAATCTTTGCCTCCCTTCGAGCTATTCAAAGCCTCTAACCCTCCTGAGCTTAGGTTTCTTTACTGGCTTTAGGATTCAAAGAATCCATGCATGCACACTTAGCACGACTCTGCGATAACCTCCAGTTATCCACGATGTTAACTCTGTGCGCCCCTCACAACAGAGATTATCCAACCACTCTGTGGGATTAAAGAGTTTCAACTCCTCCCTTAGCTTGTGCACTCCTCGCACGACTCTGTATCAACCACACCTCTGCTGATATAAGCCAATGTTACCCCTCCCGAGCTTTCTGAGATAAAAATCAGAATTTTGTCACGCACTCTATGTGGACCTTTCACTGCAATCCTTGCAGGAATTCTCAGAAAGAGAAACAATTGAAACTTATATTTCTACTTTCACAGACTTCATATATTCACCATGAAATCACAAGCATACACATAGCATTGAAACAAATTCATAACAGAGAAATATAAACAACTGTAACATACCATTCAAAGGATGTAAACAGTATTCAACACAACACACAGAACTTGGATCAAAGCTTCTTTATATTAATCCAAAGGCTTCTATACATGGTTCAATAGTGAAAGCTATTCTTCATAAAATCTCTAATTCTCTATTCTTCTCTGCTCTCCTAATATTTTACAACAAATTACAATAATAAAACTTAAGTTCCAAACGAGAGATTCTTCTTGAGTTTTTCCCTCTCTCTTCTCTAAGCTATCTTATCATAATTAAAAGATACAACAAATTCATATTTAATACAAGTAAATGCCTCCTTATCTGACAGATGAGAGAAATGTTCAATATCTACATTACAATCTTAAAACATAAATGTAAATACATCCTTTTAACTATCACATTAATTTTCCTTCATTCAAACTCAAAATTTCTCAAAATGTGTGCTAGTACATTTCTAATTGTCTTCCGCTGTGCCTCCTTTGTTGGCTTGCCTATGATGCTCCTTCTTCATACTCCCTTGACTGAAAAATTCATGAACTCTTGTTCATGAGATCCTGTATCGTCTGTCCATTTCTTTGGATATCTTCTTTGCTTTCCCAACTGGCATCTTCAATCGGGTATCCTTTCCACTTCACCAAGTGTTCAAAATATGTTTTCCTCCTGGTCTTTTTACCAACTCTCTGATCAATAATCTTTTCCATTTGTGGCCTTTCAACTACAGGCATCTGCTTAACCCATTGGACTTCCCTCTGATCCTCTGATCTCTCTGTTCCCTCTGCTCTGTAAGGATATATATCTTCTATATTGAATATGGGCAATATTTCTACCCCATCTAGTAATTCAATTTCATAAGCATTGGCCTCAAACTTTCTCAAAATCTTACACAGCCCAATCTTCTTCATTTTTAGCTTATTGTATGTTCCCCTTGGGAACCTTTCCTTTATGAGATGCGCTAAAACCAAATATTCCACTTCAAACTGAAGTTCTCTTCTGTGTTGATCTTCTCTGCACTTGTATTCCTAGCTAGAGTTCTGCAACCGCTCTCTAATTTTACTGTGGATCTCCTGCATTCTTGCTGCAAAATCTTCAACACTAGCACTCCAGAATTCATTCTTCTCTAAATATTTAAAATCCGAAACTCCTCTTGGATGCATTCCATACACTATTTGAAATGGGATTTGTCCTATACATCTATTGGGTGAATCATTGTAAGAAAATTCCGCCTGTGGCAAAACCTAGTCCCACTGGCTGTGGTGTTTAGCTACCAAACTCCTCAATAAGTTTCCCAAACTCCTATTCACTACCTCAGTATGTCCATCTATCTGAGGATGATACGTTGAGCTAAAATATAGATTACTCCCCAATTTATTCCATAGGGTTCTCCATAAATGACCAACAAATTTGGTGTCTCGATCTGAAACAATAATTTTGGGTAAGCCGTGAGGTCTAACAACTTCCTTGAAAAACAGATTTGGAACGTGAGTTGCATCATTGGTTTTTTGTCATGGTATAAAATGTGCCATTTTAGAAAATATATCGACTACCACAAATATGGAATCACAAACCCTTTTTTTCCTCAACAGTCCCATCACAAAATCCATGCTTATCGCGTCCCACGGCCTCCCTGGTAATGGCAACGATTGATACAACCCTGTATTTTGTCTTTTCCCCTTTGCATGCTGACAAATTCTGCATCTTTTCATGAATTTCTTGACATCCATCCTCATCCTTGGCCAATAGTATGAGCCATTCAGTTGTGCAAAAGTCTTATCATGGTCAAAATGTCCATCCAATCCCCCACTATGTTTTTCCTTCAAGAGGTTCTCTCTCATAGATCATTTCAGTATACACAACTAGTTTCCCCTGAACAATAGTCCATCCTGAATCAAGTATTCAGTCCATTGTCTCTTGTCTCATAGAAATGGATTCTCACATGCTTCATAGGCTTCTTTAAATATGAATCATCTCTGTACATCTCCTTGAGATTGTCAAAACCTAAAGTTTTTACTCTGACCTCCTATAGAATCAAACATTTCCTGCTTAATGCATCACCAACCTTGTTAGCAGTTCCAGAAATACGATTTATAACAAAGTAAATTTCTGCATATATTCAACCCTTTTTGCATGCTTCTGGTTCAATTTTTCTTGTCGAGTTATGAATCGTAAAGCATGGTTATCGCTATAAAACACAAACTCCTTCGGAACCAAGTAATGCCTCCACTTTTTCAATGCCTGTATGACTGCATAAAACTCTTTTTCATACGTGGAATATTTCATCTTGGTCTCGTTCAGCTTCTCACTGAAGTATGCAATCGACCTGCTGTCTTGACTTAAGACTGCTCCAATCGCAAATCCACTCGCATCGCATCTTACCTGAAACATTTTTCTGAAGTCTGGCAAAACCAGAACTGGTTGTTCAATTATATTATCTTTCAACAACTTAAAACTTTTCTCCGCTTCTTCTGTCTAATGAATATATTTATGTCTTTTCTTGACCGTGTCCATCATTGGTGCACATATCCCACTGAAATTCCTGATGAACTTCCTATAAAATATGGATAATCCATGGAAGATTCTGACTTCAAAGATACTCCTTGGTGATGGCCAATCTTTGATTTCTCTTACCTTCTCAGGATCCATCTTCAATTCATTTGAAGAGATTACAAAACCCAAGTAAATGAGTTATGTCTTCATGAAAGACAACTTCTTTAAATTAATCAACAATTTCTCTTGCTGTAACCTCCTCATCACTGTAGCTAAATGCTTCAAATGTTCCTCTTCAGTCTTACTGAAGATCAATATATCATCAAGATACACAATTACATACTTCCAAATGAAATCTTTTAAGACTTCACTCATCAATATCATAAAAGTACTGGGTGCATTCGTCAAACCAATTGACATGACCAACCATTCATACAGTCCTTCATTTGTTTTTAATGTTGTCTTCCATTCATCACCTTCCCTCATTCGAATCTGGTGATATCTTATTTTCAAATGAATTTTTGAAAAAAACCTTGCTCCACTCAAGCAATCCATCAAGTGATCCATCCTGGGTAAAGGAAATCTATACCTGATGGTAATCTTGTTTATAGCTCTCGAGTCTGTACACATTCTCCAACCACCATATTTCTTTGGGATTAACACTATAGGTACAACACATGGACTCAAGATTTCTCTAACCAACCCTTTGTCCACCAAATCCTGGACTTGTCTCTTGACCTCTTCATTCTCCTATAGTGTCAATATATACACTGATTTGTTTGGTAAAATCACTCTCGATATAAGGTCAATGTGATGACTTATGCTCTTGATGGGTGGCAATGAACAAGGTAATTCTTCCACCACTATATCAGCGAAATTCTCTAGCAGTTCTTGAATTTCCTCAGGTAGATCATCTATCTTGGTACTGGTCAAGACAACTCTAGGTTTTCTGACCACAACAAACTGCATTTCCTCATCTTTATTGACTTCCTTAAGAAGATCCTTTCCACTCATGAGAAGTATAGTATTGCTCACCTCTGGTTTTACCTCCTTGTCTTTAATTGGCAGCAACATATGCATTCTACCATTCTTCTCCAAGGTGTAAGTGTTTTTTCTCCCATTATGAATAACATTCTTGTCATATTGCCAAGGTATCCCCAACAAAAGATGACAGACATCCATGGGAATAACATCACATAAAATTTCATTCTTATATCCCCCTATTTTGAACTCAACTAAACATTGTTTAGTGACAATTACCTGATGTCCCTTTTGTAACCACGAGACTTTGTATGGGCTTGGATGTGCAACAGTCTCCAATTCCATCTTCTCCACCATCTCTATGGATACTAGATTATCCGTACTTCCATTGTCCACTATTACCTTGCATACCCTGTCCTTGGTCTTGCAAGCAGTCCTAAATAAACTGTTCCTCTGGACTGGATTTTCTATCTTCTTCTCTGGCTTCAAGAGATTTTTCCTCATCATTAGTGACCTTCCACCTTCTTCATATTCTACCTCAACATTTCTCCCTTATGCTTTGGAAATGTGAGCTTCGCCTCCTCCATCTCTTTTTCTCTCTGGGCATTCAAAATATTTATGTCCGATTTTTCCACAGACAAAAGATTTTACCTCACCTCCTTTGCCTCTTCCTCTTCCTCTTGCTCGCATAAAAGTGTTCTTGTTGGCATATTGTCTCCCCTGTGAACTTCCTCCTATTTAAGGGTGAGTATGAGGCTTATTTTATTCTTCCTTTGACTTCTATACTCTGTCCTGGGCAATTGCTTTTCCTCTGTTCTGGCTTCTACCCCTGCCTCTTTGTCCTTGCTTTCGGGTCAACTTCTCTTCATCCTTCAGAGCAATCTGATAAGCATCTTCCACATTTCTAATCATCACCATACTCATCTCATATTGATGTCATATCTCATACCATTCATGTATCTGACAACCTTCTCATCATCACTTTCTCAATGACCTGCGCTAAGTTTTATCCTGTAGAACTCCTCGGTGTATTCCTTCAATGTCATCCCCTTCTGTCTCAAATTATGCATTCTTCGAAATAGATTGATTTGGTAATCCATGGGTATAAAATTGGATTTCATCTTTGCAAACATTCTATCCCATCTTTTGATTCTTTGCTTGCCTTTGCAATGCCTGTCTACTTGCAGTTCATCCCACCACAGTGTTGCATGCCCTCTAAGTCTAATGACAACATGTTTGACTTTCTTATCCTCTTCAATGTCCTCATAGTCGAAGTATTTATCCAGAGCTCTAAACCAATCTAGCAGCTCCTCAATGTCTAAGTTGCCTTCATACATTAGGATGTCCATATTTTCTCTGGCACCTATTCTTGCAACAACTCTGAATAGACGTTCTTCTGCAGTGTCTTCAACCACAACTTCTTCTTCATTTTTGGCCTCATTCTTTCTTTCAGCTTCACTGACATCTTCAGCATCAACTGTCCATATTTGTGTTGTCTCCATGTCATCTAATCGAGCACAGAGTTATCTCATCTCCCTTTCCACAGCTGGATCGAGCATTGGTTTATCATGATGTCTTATGGGCGACATTGTTCAAATTTGTTCCTTGCAGAATTTAAATCACAACTTGCCTTCTATCTCCCTTCTCTTACAAAAAAAAAATATTGTAGGTTTTGATGCCACTTGACGTAGACCCCCTACCCCAAGGGGCCTGGCTGACCTCCCGGTCATGGATCTCCTATTCTCCTTGAGCCGAAGTGACTCTCAATTCCCTGATGGAACCCCTACAACAAATAACCCATGGGCCTTCAATAGAAACCCTGCCTGCATAAAGAGGTTCTAGGCACAAGTCCCTTCCCAATACAACTGCGCAATATGACTGCGGGCCCAACTTTGCAGTACTTTGCACTTCACAGTTCGAGGTTGTTAAGGTGAAATGACTCAACACCTCCACCTTTCAAAACCCTGACTCCCAAAAATCCGGTGACCCAGATACAATGGTCTAGATTTGCCACCAACCAATGCCTCTGGCTACTTATCGACATTCTCCTTTTCAGGGATTTGAAAATGATGTGTGCGCATTTCCTCCGGCGCCTAATTATCGAACCGTTCACGTCCTGATCAATGGTTCACAAAGTGCGTTGATCAACGGCTCATATATAACCCTGATTTCACATATCGGGGTTGTGAAAGACAAGGCCCGACCTCGTTTCCTTAATACCATGAATCCCAAACTCCCAAAACTCAATAGACGGCCCTGATCCCACTGGATCAACGACTCAGATCCCCTGTGAGGATTTTACACTGAATGGTCCTTTGCTTAAACTCATCACAACTTATCACAATCTGATGACTGTCGTGCTTTCAACACTCTCCCTTGGGAGTGTTCCACCATTCACTCAAGCTTCGATGAACCTTTGGTAATTCTTCCAGACGTCACCCCTTCTGAACTTAGAGTTTCACGAGCAACTTAAATCTCTTCCTTCCTTCAAGCTATTCGAAGGCTCTAACCCTCTTGAGCTTAGGTTTCCTTACTGTCTTTTGAATTCAAAGAATCCTTGCATGCACACTTAGCACGACTTAGCGATAACCTCCAGTTATCCACGATGTTAACTCTGTGCGCTCCTCACAACAGAGATTATCGAAACACTCTGTAAGATTAAAGAGTTTCAACTCCTCCCTTATCCTGTGCACTCATCGCATGGCTCTATGTCTCATCCACACCTCTGCTGATATAAGCCAACGTTACCTCTCCTAAGCTTTCTGAGATAAAACTCAGAATTTTGTCATGAACTCTATGCGGATCTTTCACTGCAATCCTTGCAGGAATTCTCAGGAAGAGAAATAATTGAAACTTATATTTCTACTTTTACAGACTTCATATAGTCACCATAAAATCACAAGCATACACATAGCATTGAAACATATGTATAACAAAGAAATATAAACAACGTAACATACCATTCAAAGGATGTAAATAGTATTCAGCACAACACACAAAACTTGGATCAAATCTTCTTTATATTAATCCAAAGGCTTCTATACATGGTTCAATAGCGACATCTATTCTTCATAAAATATCTAATTCTCTATTCTTCTCTTCTCTCCTAATCTTTTACAGCAAATTACAATAATGAAACTTAAGTTCCAAACGAGAGAGTCTTCTTGAGTTTTTCCCTCTCTCTTCTCTAAGCTATCGTATCATAATTAAAAGCTACAACAACTTCATATTTAATACAAGTAAATGCCTCCTTATCTAACAGATGAGAGAAATGCTCAAGATCTGCGTTACAATCTTAAAACATAAATGCAAATATGTCATTTTAACTATCACATTAATGTTCCTTCATTCAAACTCAAAATTTCTCAAAACATGCGCTAGTATAGTTCTAGTTGTCTTCTGCTGCGCCTCCTTTGTTGGCTTACCTACGATGCTCCTGCATCACTTTCCAACTCTGTAATTTCACTTCTGCACTTTGCTAAATGGCCCATGCAGGCTTAGTGTTGAAATGTTGGGCTCTGATACCACTTTGTAACGTACCCATCAACCAAAGTTGGGTCACGTCACGTTAAAACTTTCTCTTTATCAGCTCTGATACCATTTTAGTAACATACCTAGCCTCTAGCTAGGTAACAATATGTGCAGAATACACATAACATGAAACTTTTGCTAACTAAAGACGTTATTTTGTTGTTATCCATTTTCCCATAGCCTACAACTATAATTTATAATAGATTTAGCTACAGTAATAATCATAAAACTTATGCATCTGAAGCATGCTAATAATCAAAATGAGATACAACTAAACCATTCATTACATCATCAAATAATTCATTCTCATTCACACATAGCTCATGCACAACAATAACACATGTAAATAACTTAGTACAAGATAAAACACTCATCTTAAACAAGAGTCATGCATCTAACTGCTTGGGATGGACGTTCCACCCAACCGTAGACTGACTGTTCCAAATATCAATAGCCATTCACCCTTGAGTTGAGGCTAGAAATCCACAAAAGAGGGTGGTCTCTCACAATCCACTCACAACTCATAAATCTCTCAACCCAACTGATATTCTCCTACAATTATCCCAACTTTTCCACCAACTCTCTTCCTCTTGACCTACCCCAACTCAAGGAATGCATCATTCATTTATCAGGGATAACCCAATGGATGTACCATATGTTTATCAGGGAAAACCCAAGGGATGAACCATTTGTTTATCAGGGTTAACCCAAGGTATGTACCATCCGTTTATCAGGAATAACCCAAGGAATGTGTCATTCATTTATCAGTGTCTCTCTAGAATAGGTAGCTAGGAATCTCTTAGCTAGTAACTCAAGGGAAACTGTTGCTACAAAAACTATCAACAAACCAACAACAACACTTGTTGTTCTAGTGAAAATCACATAGGAGTTCACTCTTCTGTCCTGACAACCGAGCTCTTCAGTTATCCAGCTCCAATTAGCTCCAATTACGCTCCAAAATTTTCCCTCTTATGGCTGCACCCACTCCCAACTCTCTTTCCATGTCCAAACTTGACTAACTACCCAAACTTATCGAACTATTTTTACTTCCCTCTCAACCCATATAAAATTCCTCTCTTTTGCTTGTCTTTCTTGACTGACACTCTTCCCCAAGCTAATTGTACTCAACCACCATGTGCCCAACCACTTCGGGATGTGACCACTCACACCCACCCTCTTACATGTATTCAATGATTAGCTTTGGAAACACTCAATAAAAAATGGGAAGCTTCATATACGATATCAGATTTAGGAAAACGGGTTAAATCCATAAACATGGGTAATTCCCCCCTTGGACCCCTCTTGGCCATTATGCTAGACACTCCCCTCTCTTGTGGATTAAATTAGCCCCCATCTCTTATCCATGTCCCCTTAGCAGCTGGCATCACATTTATTATTAAAACATTGAAATACAATTTGCATATTACATCTCTTGGCCGTAGCCACATATTATATCTACATAAGAATTAATCAAATTCAGGATTATAATGGGGATGTTACAACACCACTCGAAGAGGTTTTGTAAGGTAGCTAGAGAGGTAGTGGGGGGGTTTAGAGGGCCCATAGTGATAATAGTGGAGGTCATTCAATGTAAGGTGGACTAGGTCCACTATATTATTAAATAAGGCCC
>SNQJ01S0020467.1:85502-111487 GCA_010110895.2 Picea sitchensis
ATATATATATTATTTGTTTATTTGTTATTTATTTAATCTTATTTTTAGTTTTTCATGGATGTATAGTTTTACGCAAATAATATGAACAACAAACATGTATTGGCCTAATCGTTAAAAACGTGTGTTTCATCCTCGGAGGTCACATGTTCGAATCTAGTGGGGGGTAGGATAATTTTTGTAAATATGTTTTTTGATTGATTAGGGGTAAATTTCATTTTTAACTATGTAAACAATATTTTTTATTTTTCATTGTGTTATATTTCATTTTTCATTATTTTCTTGATTTTATAAGAGGGAAAATGAGAAAAAAACATACTACAAGTCGCAGGTCCCATGCCCTCCCAGGTTCTATTCACACTATCCATAAGGGATGAACCTTTTAAAGAACTAAACATTTAACTCTCTCATGCATGTGTGGTGTCTTTTTCAGGATGAAGATCAATGGTCCACATTCACCCGCAGGCTTGATCAATGGTTGTTGAGCGACAATTTTCAAACAATCATAATTTTTGCTACAAGTGTCAAAATGAGGCTCGTGATACCTCATTGGAAAGGTATAAAATAGAGAAAAGCATTGGTATAGGTATGTAAGATAGGAAAGTGACAAAAGATGAAAAAAATGTAGAAAACATACACCCATGAATTTGGGGGGAAATTGGCCATACCAACTTCAGGAAGCCATATTTGGAGCTACGAGCAATGAAATCTGGCCCATGAGGGCTCGATGGAAATATAGAGGAGAGAATAATAGGATGGGATGTAAAGATTCATAATTTTGAGAGATTAAATGGCCCACAAATGCAAAACACAAGTGGAACCCGAATTCAGATGAAAAACCGGGTATGTTGACTTCAAATCGTCATATCTTGAGCTGCAAGCAATGCAATTGAGCCAACAATAGCTCAATGAAAATCTAACACAGAGGAGAAGAAAAAAAAATGGTATAATTCAGCAGACCAAAGCCAAAAACGCCCATAAATTTCACAGAAATAGATTATAATGTCAGTGGACAGAGTTAATGATTGTTTTAAAATGAATATCATTTCCAAATTTCTTGAGTGCGAAAATGATCACTCATGAGTCTGTTCATATTCCATTTGTGACTCCCTCATATGTTTTTTTTGAAATGTAGAAAAGAAATTGGGGGAAAAATGAAATGATCAAGCAGGATAACTCAAGAGTCTCTCTTGTATTATAAAAAAAGAATGGATAGGATAGGATGGGACTTTTTCCCTTTGTAAAAAAAGATGGTACTATTACTTCTGAGTAATAAAGAGTAGGAGGAATTTCAGAAATTTGTGGCTTTGATGGATGTAGTAGAGACTATTCTTTATGCATTTACCTTTCACTTGAGTAGATAGGATTATGTTGTATGAATTATTTTTGCAGTATGTTTTGTTCACTCATGTTGTCACATGTTCCTTCATGGGTACAAAAATGATGTTATAGATGTATTGTGCAACTATTGGTTTATGCATCTTTAGCATTGTTGTTTTAATTTATCATTGGAATATATGAACTATTTCTGGTTCTGACGGTGTTATCTTTCATTGTACTCATTCTTTTAGTTTTTCTCTCAGGATAAGTTAGTATTATTTAGGCTTAGCTTAGTTTCCTTTTAGTTAGTTTAGCCTTAGGATTATTTAGAACTCTTTGGGGGGAAGTCCACTATCTTTATCCTTTTATTTCTTTTAATTCTTAGCGACAACAAGTCCCATGAACTTGTGAGAAATGATACACCAGACGAGAGTGGGTTTAATTGGGACCTACCATCGAGAGTTTTCCCACATCTGCTTGACAAGCCATTTGGACCTATCAACAGAAATGGCTCTAGAAGGAGGGCCAGATGAAAAGATGAGTCATTCTTGTTAAAAAAAAATTATAATTTATTTATGGCTCCATCCCATATCCCTTTATGGAGGTTTTTATTATGGTGTTGTACCTCCCAAAACTCCTAGAAATATTTTACATTTTTTTTCACAACTACGATTTGATGGCGAGAGTGAAATCTCTGCATCTGAACATGCTTTTAATTTATAGAAATTTTGTGGTTCTCACAATATTACTGATAGAAATATTATTTGCAGTTTATTCAATATCACTTTTGCAAGCCCGGTTAAGAGATGGTGCAATACTTTTCAGATGCCTCTATTCACACATGGGAACAATTTATGCGTGAATTTTTGCATTCTTTTAAGAATTATGACTATGATAAATTGTGTGCAGAGTTATCAAAGATTAAGAAGAATGAGGATGAATCTGTTGAAGATTTGTTATCATATTTACTCGTCTTTTCTATAGGTTTCCTTTGGATGATAGGACTTCTAGCATTGATTGATTTCCTGTTTAGTTTCTTTTACTAATGAAACATACGAGCTAGTGGATCAAGAATCTAAATCATGTTTTAATGTTCCTTTAAATGTTTATTTAGATTTAAATGAAAATATTGTAGATTCTAATCCTTTAGTTGGACTTCATATGTTCAGATATTTCTTTGTTGTGGGGGATATAGATCAAATAGAAAATTATTTTTCAGAAGAATCATATGTGTCCTCCCACCACTCCTTTCCCTCTTGCTTTCCTTGTGATGAAAAAAAGACCTCTTATGTAGTAAATTCAAGTTCAGATTTTTTTGTAGCTACCTAAGAGGAGGAGGGAGATATGGAGAAAAACTTGAAAGTTGATTATTCTATTAATGAAGAAAACCTAGATGCACTTAACATGATAGCTTCGTCACCATCAAATAAAGAGGAATTAAGTCATGATGATTTAGATTGTCCTGATGTTTCAAATCCTCCTAGTTCAAGTGACATAGTTCAAGATTGTTTTCTTATTAATGATAGATAATTTATCGAAACCTCTTGTTCTAATGATTATTATGATTTTCTCCCCTTTTCTAACTATGAATGTGCTCTGGAAGATATTTCATATTCTCATATTGTGCAGGAGAAAAATGAGCATGCTAATCTTTTCACATCAAGAGAAGAAATCAACATACGATACTTAAAACTCTTATCACAACAGTCCACCTTTTGCTTGGATGACAAAGACCATTTTGAGGAAGAGCGTGTTGATTATGAAACCACACCTAGTGTGGAGCCCACCAATTTACACACAATCACCAATGTGCTTAAGAAGGAGGAACCGCCATTCAGGGAGTCACTTTCTAAAAAACTTTCTTGTTCTAGAGAGGCTTTTAATTCTCTTAATTCTTCCACTTATTATTATGTGTATCCTTATCTATTTAGTGGTTCAACTTTACAAGAAACCACCCACGATATGATTCAAATAAAATAAATGGAGAAAACTTCTTTTGAAGTACTTGATGGTGGTGATGTACATCTCAAAGATAGAGAGGATAACGCTTATTCCCATGAACTAATCACAACTATGTTTTATCAACCTTTTTCATGGGATAAAGGGAATTCTAAAGTATATGTATACCATACCATGTCTTCTTCTTTCTTGTCCTCATTTTTTTTTTATCGATAGTGAATCTTATTGTTCAAGTAGCCCTTTACTAGATATTATTGACACTAGTGGATCTCACCATTGTCTTGAAATTACCTCTCACACCATGATGGATTCTAGTCTATGTAGATAATTTGTTTCCACTATTTTTTCTCAAGTTGATGGTTACTTGAAGTGTGAGTCCAAGGAGGCTTGTCAAGATAATGAGGAACTTCGGTCTATAAGTATGTTTATGTTAGGCCTTCATTCTTTTGGTTTGTCTTCAGGGATAAACAACTTCATTAGCACGAAGATTCTCTCGCCGAGCACACTTTACAAAACTTCTATGCATGGTCCTCATTCGGTATGCTACTTTCCATTGAAATATCTCCATCAATTATATGATAGTAGTGAAATATTTTATGATATGATTGAAGCATGGTTGGAGAGATCTTACTTGGATATATCTCTCATGAATTATTACAATGAAATTTTTAATATGGTGGATAGAGTTTATGAAGAGTTAATTTTTCCTACTTTTAGTTGATTCTTATCCCAAGCTCTGTCAATAATCGTTTGTCTTGAATATATGTATGCAAGCTTGGGATTACAAGGATGGATACATTGGCATTATGAATTTACATAGTTCATTTTTCAGCCTTTGTAGTGTAGAATAGTAGTAGGGTAGAATAGGATAGTGTCTTTCCTTTGCATGGTTTAGCTTTGCTTTCTAGTTTAATTAGTTTTTTGTTTTCATTTTTTTTTTCATTATTGTTGGCTGATCAATAAATGAATTCTCAGAAGAGGTGGAAAGAAATAGAATTTTTACACTCTAATTTTCCCTTGATTAGATTTTTCAATTTAGTTTTGATATGGGGAAAATTTACTTCATCTCATTCTCAAATTTATATTTGTGTTGGGTAATTTTCAAATCACTATTTTTATGCATGGTCACCATGCCAAATATCTTTGAAGCATTTTGTCATTTCACAAGTGGGATATCTTAAATTAGATTACTATTCTACCCCTCTTGTGGTAAGAATCAACTTCAATGGTTCCATACTCATATGACTCTCACTTGGAATATTTTGGCTTGATTAAGATGCTTTTTATAATGCCGATCTTGCTATCTCATGCACAATAAATGGAAACATTGATGATTAAATTCATCCCATCTAAGATCAATCCACTTCAAATCCTCGTAATTTCCATGGACAAATATTTTATCATGGTTTTTGAGTTATCCAAATGGTTTATTTCCATTTGAATTTTTCTTTGATCACTTTCAACCAACATGAATTTTCTCCATAAATTTTTTCTTGCATAATGGGCTTTGTTGATTTTTCATTTCTTTTGAGTTATTTTATTTCATCACTTTAGTTTTAATTTTAGGCATTGGCTTCCATTGTCCTATGCTAGGTTCATGGGTATTTTAAGTACAAGTCTTCCTTTTATGTTATATCTTTATTCACCCAATATTCCTCTCTTATAAAACCTCAAGAGATATTCTTTCACGTTGCCTGGAAACATGTTTTTGACATTTTGGATGACATGGTAATTTAAATATTTTGTTTATATCATTTTCATAAAATTGCTTGGGAACCCATATTTTTATTCCCCAATCCAATGATTTACCAAAGACTCGATCTTAGCACTATCAATTCAATGGATTTTTATACTTGATATGTTCTTCAACAATATCTTTTTATCCTTTGGGTTTGCTACTTTCAAGACACTCATTCTAGTTACATTCTTGGGTAATCTGATTTTTTTTCATGCCTGACTATTATCTTCTTATTTCAATGTTGAAATCATTCAAATGCTTGGGAGTTGTAAGTATCTTAATGGAATATGTCAAGGCAAATTCTAAGATTCTAATTTCGAGTTTTCAACATTTGTTTTCATTTTAGCCATGGTAATAGGTTTTCAACCAGATTTTTATAACTAATGTTTGTTGGTGGATTGGTACTTTCAAAAGATGGATGGGATTGAGGGTTTATGGTCTTGTTTTCTTAATTTGCTTAATTATGATTTTAGGAACAACACGCTATGAACAAGAATTCACATCTCACACCAATCAATGGAATTTAGTCTCTTGTTGAGTGGAATAATGTGAGAAAGCACCTAATGCTTATCTCTCAGGAAGAAGGTTGTGAAAATTAACTAAATGAACAGAACATGAATACTCAATGAATACACAGACCTTTACATAGAGTTTTATGACAACCCATTTAGTTTAATTTTACATTAGCTTAGCATTCTTTGCTTAGGATTAGTTTTAATTTTTGTTCTTTAATTTTCTTTTTAGTTTTAAATTTTGCATTAATAAGTCAATCATTTAAGAGGAGGATTTATTCTCTAATTGTATAAGAGCTAATCACACAATTCTCTTTTGTAATATAGGTTGGGAAATAACTTGCGTGACCAACAAATCAAAATATTTTTTGTTGAAATGAAGGCAACATAGGGAAGTGTTAATCTAAACTTGGATGCCCAGATTCCTTTACAACATTTTTGGATTAATAAATAAAGATTGTCACCAACCTAACAACTGATCAAAAATGTATTTTGTCTCATTTATATATTCCCATTTTAATTTATGATCTAGTAGAGGTTTGGAATCATTTTAATGATTCTTTTGATAGCCTCCATAACTATCTACTTTTCCTCTTTTCCCTATCAAATTGAATTACTGGGATCTATGTGAGTAATGATTATCTTTTGTAACAAAGAGAAAATGGCAGTTTGGTGAGAAATCTGAAATGTGTTTTCTGTTGGAGATTAATTATTTTCAAATTTCAAAGGAATTGCTCATATCATGTAATCTTGAAAGATTATGGGTTTGTAGATGTTTCATGTAATTGGTTTTGAAAATTTGTTTTGACTGAGCATCTATACTAACCCATTTTGATAGATTCCTGGAAGATTGTTTTGTTTCCCTAAATGAAATAAATTGCATATGACAATTGTCAATGTTTCATCGAAACCTGCACAAGAGACCTAGCTAAAGAAAGTACAAACAAAGCTTATCAAGAAAGGATGAGAGATTCAATATGGAAGAATGAGAAAATATATTCACACTAATCCAATGAGCTAATCAATGATGATCATTGTGATTCAATCAATGAGTGGAATACACTCATATATAGGAAATAACATTCCATAATTAAGAAAAGAAATCAAGCAGTTAGCTTTCCTTCCTTTCATCATCATCGGGATCTATGTGCTTCATGTTCTCCCAGTCTTCTGATCACATTTAATGACAACAATGTTGTCGGGATTTATCATCGTCAGTGCCTCCTTCTCCCTAGCACTTGGTCTCTCCTGACTCCATCTTTGATGAAAACGCCCTCCTATGATAGATCTAATGGCTCTCGATAGCCATAGATCAATGGTCCTTATCTCCTTGGCAACTCGAGTTAGCCGAAAATTAACCACCCCCAGCCTCGCTCAACTGGCATGCTGACATCCTCAGACACGTGGCACTGCCATGACCTATCATATGTATGACACGTGCACCCATCCTCAATTTGACACGTGGAATGATGAGGATATACATGTCATCACAACACATCGATATTTATCCAACCAGGTGTTGACACAGGTCCTCCCTCGTCATTGGTGATCCTTTGTTGTCGGTAATTCTTCTGTCCTCCCTCGTCGTCGATGATCCCTCTTCGTCGACATCCCTTGTATTCAGGTGCTCCATTGTCGTCGATGATCCCTTGTCATCAAAATCCCTTGTAGTCAAGCACTCCATTTTCATCGGCGATCTCTCATCATCGACGCTCCTTCCATCCTTACTCCTCGCTCAAGTGGGGACCTCTCTTGTCCCATCAACCAATCATTTTTCACCACATAACATCTTCTAAGAATGTTAGTTCCCATGCTAGATGACTATGTCATCATGACATCACTCTCCCTCTTAGCTTTGCTTAAATGAAACCTAAGGCAATCTATGGCTAAGATCCTCCCACTCATAACCAATCAATGGTTTGCTCTAATCCCATGTAATCACAAGCTGACACATGTTACCCCTCATGACACGATAGTTTCCATGCTGACATCCTAGTAACCCTAACTAGTGAAATCTAGGGGGGGTGGGACCTCGACTTATCTAAATACCTCTAAATGTTTCCATTTTATAATTATATTGTATCATTTCATTCTATTTATTTTTCTTTATTTTGTCAATATTTTTGTAAATATTCGATTTTGATTTTGTATATTTATTTTATTTTCTTTATTTTAATTTGTTTTTATTTTTAATTTATTTTTTATTTTGTTTCAAGTATATTATTGTATTTTATTTAATTAATTTTTATTTTATTTTTGTAATTTTTTTTTTTTTTTTACATGAATAAAAAATAATTCACACTAAGACCTAGGATATAGTGTGTTTTTATACATATATTCATTTTTCATTTTAAATATTCACATATTATTCAAAAAGGTAAAAAGAAGCTGGAATTACAACTACTGCCTTTACCTTTCCTTCTTTTGACCCTGCTCCCCATTATTGGTGTTCCTTCCGTTACTGCCTCTCCTCCAACCATTTCATTATATTTTCTCCAAAATCGCATGAAATTAACGGTGGGGAATAATATGCAGTTCCGCAGATAAAGTCTTCATTTTCATTTTTCCTTTTTATTTATTATTTTTCATTTTTCATTTTTAACTTAAATGTATTAATGTGTACATATTTTTAATCTTTTTTCCTTTTTCCCTTATACTCACCTCTCCCCGGCCCTATTTTCTAGGCCTCCCTATAATATAGGAATTTCCTATATTATAAAGAGTTCTGGAAAACATTTCAACTTATATTTGAAACTCCCCTCACAAAAGCTTTGAAACATAAATATGATATAATATAATATAATTATTCTTTTATATTATAACATATTTAATCAACGTATATATTGAAAAATGTACATGAGAAATATACATATGTGAGACAAATATGTCATAACAATGTTAAAGCTGACCATAATGTATAGTATCCATTACCTCCCTATAAAAAAACAAATCCCAACCATAATACCCAGACCACGTATCTTTTATTTTATTTCAAAAAGTTATTTGAATAAGCTTTGGGGGTTGAACAGACATAATTTAAAGAGGGGATAGTTTAATGTTGTCTTGACTATATAATGTACCCAAGGTATATGGTCAAGATTGGATCGTCGATGTCGTCGTCAACAAATCCATTACCACTTACCAACACAAAAACCCGACGACCCGACCATACACCCCACCTTCACCTTTTAATAGTAATTTAATACTAGAAATGTGTGCATCTTGTTTATATATCATTTTGAAGTCAATGTGGTCAAGTTAAAAAGGGAGTGTGATTAGTGATGGTGTAAAGAAAGGGAAGTGGGAGCTCACAAAAAAATTATGATGATGACATGGGGAGGGTTTTGTATTATATATATATATATATTTGTTATTTATTTATTTATTTTATTTTGTATTTTATTTATCTTATTTATTATTTTAATTTTTGTTTTATTATTTAGTTTATTTTATTCAATATTTGTTATTATTTATTTATATTTATTTATTAATTTTATTTTTTTATTTAATCTCATTAGTACTTTTTCATGGATGTATAGTTTTATGCAAATAATATGAACAACAAAAATGGATTGGTTTAATGGTTAAAAATGTGTGTTTTATCTTCGGAAGTCACATGTTTGAATCTAGTAGGGGCTAGAATAAATTTTGTAAATATCATGTTTTATTGATTAGGGGTAAATTTCATTTTTAACTTTGTAAATAATATTTTTTCTACTTTTTATTTTTCATTGTATTATATTTCATTTTTTGTTATTTTATTGATTTTCAAAGAGGGAAAATTAGAAAAAAACATACTACAAACCGCAGGTCCCATGCCTACCCAGGTTCTAAACACACTATCCATAAGGGATGAACCTTTTAAAAAATTAAGTGTTTAATTCTCTCATGTGTGTGGAATGTCTTTTTCAGGATGAAGATCAATGGTCCAGATTCACCCGTAGGCTTGATCAATGGCTATTGAGTGACAATTTTCAAAGGGTTATAACTTTTTCTACAAGTGTCAGAATGAAGCTTGTGATACCTCATTGGAAAGGTATCGAACATAGGAATGTAGTGGTATAGGTATCTTGGCTAGGTAGGTGATAGAAGATGACAGAAAATGTAGAAAATAGAAACCCCACGAACTGGGGGGAGGATTGGCCATACCAACTTCATGAAGCCATATATGGAGCCATGAGCGACAAAATCAGGCCCAAGAGGGATCGATAGAAAAATAGAGGAGAGAAGAATAGGCTAGAATGGAAAGTGTTGGAAGATTGAAAACAAAAATGGTCCACAAATTCAAAACACATGTGGAACACAAATTCAGATGAAAAACTAGGTATGCTGATTTCAAATCACCAGAGTAGACTAGTTATATTAAAAGAAAAATATTTTCATAAATTCATAAAAGAAGTTTCTAGACTCGTAGAAGCAAAACAATCTAGCCAATGTAATGCTCCAGATTCCCCTTTCATGAACCCCTCCTCCTTTCTCTTGATTTTATTTTTATATTTCTTTAATGACTTCCTCTGCCAATTATCATTTTCCAACTTCTTCAACTCAACAATTCCATATGTTCAAAACCTTCTCCTAAAGAAGAGGATTTTTTTTCCTTTTCCATTCTTTTATCTTTGTAATAATCTTCCCATTGACCACACTGATTTGAAAATTGTGAAATATAAGGTGGATTGAGATTATCCAATGTCATTTTAGAAAACCCTTTTAGTAATATATTATTTATTTTTATTATATCTAGAAGAAAATTTAGAAATAGATTTAATTCATTCTATCAGTAACTAAATGAATTATTTCATACCTTCATGGTTCCACTTGGTTATCTGCAAAATATTCTCTTTGCTTGTTTCATGTTTTTGTTGTAGGCTTTCCATACATGTTGTAGGAGGAATAGCTCATCGTAATCCTCCAACATAAGCCATATTATAGTAATCCATTATATCTAATGCCTCATACCAAACTTTATCACACCATTGATTATATTTAATATGCTATATCCTGAGAAGATATAGCATCATTAATTTGAGAGTCCATCTTAATTGTGCACATAAGCAAGTTTTGAAAAAAATTGTAGATTTTATTCACCTGTTTGAAAATTTTTAACTGAACCTACTTAAGTTGATCATTAATTAAAAATCCTTGTTCCTTGAAAAATTCAGCATCATGTCCATTAAAATTCAACTACTCCAGTTGTTTTTGAAGAGATTGAATCTGATGTTGAAATGTAATAGAAATGGTTTGCATATTTTTCTCATTTTCTTATTTCCTTTTTTCCAACACTTGTTGATGCTCCTGCTGCAAATGACCAAGTTGTTCATTATTCTTTCTCTCAACTTTAGATAGTTGATTCTCTGATTGTTGTTGTATTCTTGCAACTTCACTTTTATTTTTCATTAGCTTCTACTGTTAATAATTTAAACTCATCATTGAGTTTATAATCTTGTCTTTGAAATTCTCCTTGTGAAATTAGAATTTGTTCATTTAAATGTGTTTCCAATTATGTAACTCTTTTTCATTGTCTTTCTAATTCACTTATCAATTCATTAACTAAACATAAGTTTGCAGTTGAATAATCTCCAAGAGATGATGTTGCTTCATGTGCTACCTCTTCAATTTTACCTATTGGTTGCCATATCATATCATGCTGGAGAAACTCCTGATTTAGAACTTTTTTCTTCCTTTTCTTTGGTCTTCTTTTTACTACTTTATTTTCATTCAAAAATAAATAATCTCCCAGTGGCATGGCATATTATTTTATGGGATCTAATTGATCCAATGTGAGCATAGAAGGGGTGAAACTTCCACTTTTGGTAGCCAAGGGAGTGGCAATAGTAGTATTTGTGGCTAACTTTGTTCCATCTATTGCAATACTAGAAGTATTTTGAGTTGAAACTCCCAAGGTTGAAAACTCCTTAGATGCTTGATCTTTAGAAATATATGTTGTTTCTTCATTCACATTGTATGTAAAACTAGTTTATGTGTCAAATGTGCCTTTACTGATTGAAATTGTATTAGGATTTTGTTGACTATCTGGATTTGAATCTTGTTGAGGATTCATAGAAAAAGAAAACTCATTATGTTTTGATATTTATGAATCATAATGTTGATTTGTCTGTTGTTGGGAACCTATATCTTTATTACTTTGTTTTGTGATAGATTTACCAGTTGTCCCCTTTGACAATAAATCCTCAATATCCTTGCGACTAATTTTACATTTTTCTTCAGGCATGACTTGAATACATTCCATCTGAAATGTTTCAAATTTTACTTTCTCTTCTAAGCTTAATGTGAATTTTGTTTTAATAGAAATATCAATGACATGATTGTCTCTTTTGAAATTGACGTCAAAAGGATTTCTTCATGCATATAATCCATGGTATGCATCACAAATTTCAGGTGATCATTGGCAACATCATTCATATCATAGTTGTAGAGATCAATATTGTAGAACCAATCCTCTACTCGGATCCTTCAAAGACTATCGATGGTGACGGGAGAGGCATCTTTGACAAGAAACCATTTTGCAAGTGCGACACCCTTCAAGGTACAAGTCAATTTTGATATCCCCTTATTTGAAGGCCAGATAGATGCAGATGCTCTAGAAAAATGGTTGAATCTGCTAGAAGGTTATTACTCTCTCCAAAAAAATCTCGACATTGAAAATATCACCTTCATGCTCCTTAAAGCCCTTCCTCCATGTCAGAGCTTGGTGGGAAGGTTACTATGAGAGGTACACCATGGGTGAATCTACAACATTTAGGAGAGAACCCACTTGGGTAGTCTTTGTAGATTCCCTAAAGGAGGAGTTCTACCCTATAGGAAACTATGATGACCAGTACATGAGATGGACAACTCTATGTTAGAAAAGAGACCAGATGGTGCCAGAGTACACTAACATATTTCATACCTTGTGCTCAAATATGGGTATCAAAGACTCTAAGTGGCACCTAATATTGAATTACCCCAGTGGTATGCACAGGTACATACAAACAAATATGGTTTTCTTGAACATCTCCTCATTGGGAGATTCTTATCGATATGCGGTCAAAATCGAATAGAAATTCAAGTAGCAGAGTAAACGAGAGTTTGGGTTTGAAAATATGCCACAATAGAATTATGGAAAAGGAAACCCTAACTCACAAAATGAAGGAAATATCAGCAAGGAAGGACAACCTCAAGAGATTCATTCCAAGACTTAGGAAAATAAGGGTAACGGGAAGTTTAAGAAAGACACCGAAAATTGGTGTGAGTTCCACAAAATCCCCTGGCACAACACCGATGAATGTCACTCAAAACATTCATCGGTGGCTGAGCTCAAAGAAAAAGAATCAAAACCTGACTCAGAATTTGATTCAGATCATAATAAAGGGAAAAAAATCATTGATGCAAAACCCACTGATACCATCACGACCACAACAATACAACCAGAAGAACCAGAGGAGCTTGAGGAATGGGAGCACCTCTTCCACTCGCATATGTGGGTAAAGGGGACTCCACTACATTTTATTGTTGATAGTGGGAGTCAGAAGAACCTGATCTCAGCCAAATTTGTCAAGATGTTGAAGTTGCCAATGATGCCACACCCCCAACCATACATGATCAGATGGTTGAGTCGGGGACAAGACATTCGTGTCAGCCAACAATGCCACTTGTCCTATGGCATCAATCCCTTCAAGGATGAGGTATTGTGTGATGTTTCCCCACTTGAAGTATGTGATTTTATTTTAGGAAAACCATATATGTGGAAAATTCATGCCATCTATGAGTCTTGGCCCCGCAGTGTCATTGTTACTCTAAGAGGTCAACTTTACAGGGTACCAGAAGTAGTTTGGACTACTATATTGACAAATCAATGTCGAAAAGTAATCTCTCATACTAAAAATTTTATCCTCTTTACGATCCGGTCAGAAGGTAAATAGAAGGACATTGTGACCAATATAGTCTCATTCCAAGACGTTTCTATCCAATAGTAGCAAGTCGAAAATATTTTATAGGAACACGAACACAGTGAGATTCTTCCATATGCTCAACATAGCTCTATTGGCCATGACCCTTTTCAACTGTGCTTGGGATTCCCACCAATATCACCATTGATATAGCTCTTCTTGATGCATATTCATTGACATATTCCTCCAACACTCATAACAAGGTAGATCATGCAACCAGATTTGTTGAATGGATCCAACACCTTCAACAGGTTCATGACATCCTTCTATAGTCAAAGTACAAGAAGGACATCTACTTCAACAAGGCAAGTGGCTCACCAAGGTTTAGATTCAGCATACGTTTCCTGATATCTCAAGGGAACTTAACACAATGGGGACTATTTCTTCCTAAGGGGGGAGGAATGATCCAGGTGGATCTCGGTGGCCATCCACCTTTTCCACTAAATCAACATTTCAAGCCTATGGTTTTGATAAACCATGATATTCACCCTTTTGATGGGGAATGGAATGTAATTCCATCTTCATTTGTTAATTACAGACATCATGTAATTATTTCCTATTGGTTTTATGTACATGCCTTCAACATAGTGTTAATGCATCAAATCCCATTAGAACTCCACATTTAAGTGCGCTCAGGATAGAGTAGTATTGGGATGGGTGACCACCTGAGAAGTCCTAGTGTTTTACATGCCTATGGCATTTTATAAACTTATTTCAATTTATCCCACATGCATCATGGGAATTGGTCTCCTCTCACTCTGTCATATATAATTCAGGTGGAGGCCCTTTAAGAATGCAATGGACTATGATGTAAGTCTTGTTGTGAATGAAGCATAACCAACATCTCTTTCTTTTCAAAGATAAGCTACCCCATTTTGCAAGTTTTTGTTCTATAGTTTTTTTTTTCTCTCTTATTCATTAATAGAAGTTGGGTTTCACTATATTTATGTGTTTTTTGCAATATCTCTATGTATTTCCTTGTTATATCTCTACTATAATTATGTCTTCATGTCGTTCTCAAAATAATATGGATCAAGTTTGGAATGGAAGATTGCAAACCTGTCATCACACCCATGGTCATTGGATGCAAGATAAATAAAGAACATGAATCAAAGGAATCAAATCAAACCCCATACATATCAATGATAGGCAACCTCCTTTATGTAACAGCCTCAAGACTAGATATTATGCAAGCAATAGGGCTAGTTGGAATGTTTCAAACAACACCAAAGGAAACACATGTACTAAAAGTAAAAAGAATATTCAAATATCTGAAAGGCATGTTGGAATTTGGTTTATGGTATCCCATAGGAAAATACTTTACTTTAAAAGCTTACACAAATGCAAATTGGGTAGGTAGTTTGGATGACAGAAAGAGCACGAGTGGTGGAGCATTATTTATGGGCGATAGATTGGTGTTCTGGTTCAACAAGAATTAATCATCAATCTCTCTATATACAAGAAAAGAAAAATATATTGCAGCAACAACCTATTGTACACAAGTGCTATGGATGAAAAAAACACTAAAAAATATTCAGGTAGAGCATAATCAACCAATATCAATACTGTGTGAAAATACTAGTGCAATAAATATCTCCAAAAATCATGTCATGCATTTGAATACAAAGCACATTCCAATCAAGTATCATTTATTAAGATATAAATTCACAGAGCAAAATGTCAACATGGAATATGTTGGCACAAAGGAACAAGTTGCTGATATATTTACAAAGCCTCTTCCTAAAGAAAATTTAGAGTATCTCAGATAGAATTTGGGAGTGGTCCTCGTACCATCCACTCACTAAAGCACTACAAGAAGCGCACCAACTTAGGGGGAGATGCAGAAGGAGAAGAAGGTGGTTGGTTGCTAAAGAGTACTACGTAATGGGGAGAAAATTCCTTTTATATTTATGTTAAAGGGGGAGAGTACAAAGACAAGGGGAGACTTGCATAAAGAAAGACATGTAGGAAGCAAGTAATGATAAGTGTCAAAAAGTATTTAAGTGTTTCCATCAATGACAAAGGGGGAGTTTGTTGGAAATTATGTTGTCATTAATGTCAAAGGATATTATTGATATCATAGGTAGGGGGAGACTTATTGTTTTCAATAATAAGAGAATCCTTCTGTCTAGTTAGTTCTCATTGATGTTAAAAAGAAGATTAAGTGTCCAAGAAATAGACTGAGGAAGCAACGGAGTTGAAGGAATTTGAATCTGTGTGAAGTATGCACAAATGAACAAAAATTTATATCTTTAAGTTATATGAACGTCTCTGTGATTTCTAAAAGCCGATGTACATGCTAACTGAACCAAAACCAGTAAAAGACATAGGAAACAGAGAAGGATTCTAGACGAAGAATTTTGTGACTGCATCAATGAATAATCACAGTTCAAGAAATCAAAAGAATCCTTTGTTAATCTCTAAATCATGGAAAATTACCCTTTAATTGGGGAATATTACATTAGTAATGTTATTTTATTTATGTCGGCTTGGTTCCATTAGTTGTAATTGTACCTCCTAGTCTCCTATATATGTAAGGGATACCTTTTCAATTGGAATAATCTTGTATTTGTGAATTCATATGATGTATAAGGAGGTTTCCCCCTTGAATAGGATTATTATATTAATTTATCTCTTTTTCAAGGCGTTGAGTACTTATTCTGAGGTTTTTATGTTATTTTGATATTTGGTTCTTAACATTTGGTATCCGAGCTAGACAATCCTCAGGGTTGGCTTATTCAAAACAAGTCTTCTTGAAATTTTCGCTAAAAACATTTTCTGGAAGGTTTCAGGATCTTGAATATATATGGTGTAGAGATTACATATATATATAACTTGGGTCCAAATTTTAGATATTGGTTCGTTACATTTTTGGAGATACATTATGTTCAAGTTAGGGTTTCTGACTAGTCCTGAAACTAGTCTGAAACGGGTCTTCTTGGTATTTTTTCTCCCAATGGTTTTTGGATTGGTTTCATGTTCTGAATTGTTTACATTATGAAGGAGGAATAGTGAAGTATCATGTGTACAAATTTCATCCCTTGAATCATTGTACTCTAAAATTTATTCTTTGAGGAAAATAGGGTTTTTGGATGGTTCATATTTTAGTCTAAAACATGTAATCTTGGGAAAATTGTTATATATGAAAATAAAGACATCCAAATTAAGTGAGACCTATTACATTGTTTAGGGTATAGATCAAAGTTTTAATGGTGCAAATTTCAAGTTCTGAAGTGAATACAGTGACATGTGGTAGTCCCTACAAGGTCACTCTACTAAAGGGGAAACAAATCAGCGCATATTGGGAAAGTTATCATAAAATTCTCTTGGAGAATCCAATATTGGTCTAACCTATGGGGTTGGAAAGAATACACATCAGGCTACCTCAGGATGAAATTTTAGACTCAGAAGGGCCGAAATTGCAGAGCGACAGTAGAAAAAATGTCAGCTAGCTGAGCAATCTCCAAATTAAGGTTTTAAAATGTGCATTTGTTTTTGGAAATTTGCATATCTTTTGACAAGAAAATTCAATTGGGGTGATTCAAAAAGTGGAATAAAGTGGGATAAAATGAGTATCAGATAAAATTGGGAGAATCTTAGGGATTTTTAGGTACATATGTATTATTTTATCTCTAAACGTAGGAGCTATCCTTACTTGTCAGTGCTACAACCTAGGGACGGTGTGGTTCTTCCACGTACCTAGAGTATATCGGAAGGATCCTTTCAAGTGGTTGTACATTAGACAACACTAATACATATTTGAGCTCCCATGTACCTAGTGTATATCGGGAGACCCCCTAGAATCCTAAGACCAATCGGGTAAACCATTTGGTCATCTTGTTTCTATAGTACATTGAGAACAACACTCAGGGAGATCACTCTCTAGCACCTGGGTAGTCAGATACTAAGGATAAGGGCATGGTTAAGCCTCCTTAGTTGGTGACCTTTGATATTGGGCTGAGTACTATTGTTGGACCCCACATGTATATCAAAGAGTTATAGCATCTGACACTCCCTTGTCTGTGAGGACATATACCTAAGAAAATTAGGAATTCCTACCTTGCAGTGATACTTGGAGAACATGCCACCAAAAATGGGAAATTATACACCAAATAAGCCCTCAGACAGTCCTACTTGGACTCTTAATGAAGGTGAAGAAATGCACAAGGACATATATTATTTACAAAAGAAGTCAGTAAAAAAAGATGAACTACAAAGGATGATGGATTCAACTGAAGCTAAGATAGAAGCGATGATGGATACTAAATATGGATGGATTAAAAGGGGAGATCATGGAAGGGTTGAAAAAGTTGCTAATAGAGAGGCCACCTGAAAGTGACAATTTATCCCATGAAATTCGTGATGAGGACACAAGGAAGATGAATAAATACTGGAGAAACTCCAACTTTGGGTTAAAGACCAACCACTTTCCTAAGATCGATATGAGGAAGTTTGATGGCAAGGATCCAATCACATGGATACTACAGATCAAGCAGTTATTTGATATACATGATGTGCCACACACACAAAAGATACGAATTGCATCCTTATATTTAGAACCTAATCAATTTGTGTGGTATCGAATGCTTTGTTCTCACAAATAACTTGTCACTTGGACAATTTTCAGGGAAGAAATGATAGCACACTATGAGGATACAAGGAGAAATGCCTTCTTTATCCAATTGATAAATATCAAGAAAAATGGTTCAGTTGCGGAGCACATTAAGAACTTCCAAAGATTGATTATAAAGGTAACATATATTCCAGATGAGCACCTAATTAGTGTCTTCATAGGAAATTTAAAGGATAACATTCAACATAAGGTTTTCCTTTGGGAACCCAAATCATTGGAGAATGCATTCAGGGTGGCGAGAAATATTGAAAGTAAAAATATGGCTATGGCAACTAGAAGGACCACCCCTAATGTTGGTTGATCTACTTCTTTAACTACCTCTTGGGCTGACCTAGGTTCATATCTTCACAAGCTTCCAAAAAATCCCTCTCGAACTATTGGCACTCCTAGTAAACCATAAAGAAACACAACACATAGAGTGTACTGCAAAGTCTCACCCGAGATAGTTCTATGGGTGACTGCAATGCTCAGATGCTTGTAGTCTAAAAAAGAGTGGAGATATGGGATTTCATTTCATCCTCTTAGGCCTTAATCTAGTTGTTATTTCTATTCTTCTTAATAGCCATTCACTTGCTAAGTCTATGCATGCATTCTAATAGATCTAACATATAACAGACCTCACAAAATTTTCCATTCATCCATTCATAGTCTAACTACTTACAGAAGGTAAACATGCAATCAATCACCATGCATAACATAGGTTTTACCATGGTTCACCTTGTCCTAGGATACGTCCACAAATATATAACTCTTAGGCTCGTTATTATGGTTACGCAATATATGGCACCGCACGCACTATAGTTTACGATCATACAATCACAAACCAAGTTCCACAACCCCTGTGAGGTTGACTAGCTCGCACAAGGCTCCTCAGCCTGCGATCTAACCCTCAAGGTCTAATTACTTGACTCTCCTAAAGCTCAATAGCTTAGAGAAAGGCCTCATATCTTACAATCATTCTCCTAGCCAAGCAAAACAATGTTCTCTAACCTTCTAGATCCCCCGACCTAGACCTCCTAGGTACTTATTTATACTTATTTTTGACTTATCAACAATTACAATCTCCTACAAAAACCCTAACCCTAATGTGGTTAGGTTTTCCGCATGCACACCTTGCATGCTTTCCTCCTTTTCATGCAGATTACCCTCACATGTGTTTCTTTTCCTTCCAGTTGTATTTTTCTAATTTAAGATTTTCTTTCAAAAATTGGATTCTTCATCAAAATCGGCATGTGCCCAATAGGATGGAACCATTTTTTGGTTTATCTACTTCTCTAACTACTTCTTGGGCTGACATAGTGTTGGCACAAGGGCAGACCCGGGGTTCAATTCTATACAACTCACCAAAAAAACCCTAACTACTGGCCCTTTCAGAAACACCTGTGAAGCAGATGAAGTCTCACTCGAGGTAGAGGTAGGGGTGGTTGCAGGACTCAAGTGTCTGCAACCTTAGTTGGGACACAGATCTGTGATTATAATAATTAATAGAGCACTTAGCATCAATATTTCATCAATATTCAATCAATAACTACTGCATAAATAGAACAGAGCATCGCATCATTCACTCAGATCTAATGTATTTAAGCACTTTATCATAAATAAGCAGGTTATATCTAGCAGATCAAGCACTAAGTACCTTCATGTAGATCAGCTCTAACATTCTTACACATCATTAGTACAAAACATAAGAATATTTATCTATCTCTATCAAATAACTTAGCAAGAGAAGTTATAAACAGATCAAGACAAGAATAAAGCATAACAATAAAGTGTTTACGTGGTTCACCCCCACCTTGGGGCTACGCCCACCAACTCTTCTTATTTATTTTCTTCAGTCAATCGGTTACAAGAACAGAGCCTCAAAACCCTACTTTGCCAAGGACAGGAGATTTGCGCAACTCGCTAGATCCTCCTTCCTTGCGTTATAGCACAAATCACTTCACAACCTGTTACAATCACTTACACTCAGCTTTGCAAGTCTCACACAGTATGAACAAAGACTTACACTTCTTGGTCACACAGATCCAACTCTTGGCACTTAGCCAACTTGCATAATAACATCACCTAGATGCACTTATCCCTCCTTACATGGCCTAGCATTCTATTTATACATTACAAAATAGGCCTAAACATGGGTAAACCCATGGGCCGACATCCTGTTCCCATTACATAATCCCAAAAATCCGAAAAGGACCCAAAAAGGGGCTGAGATCTCGTGATCTCTGCTTCATCTTGTGCTCCTCCTTTGACAGGATGTTGAAGTCCAAAAATAGTTCAAACAAGATCCCTCAAAACTTGGTCAAGGGCCAACAGGCCCCCCAAAACTCACATGTGACTTGTCTTGAGTCACTTTGATGGAGGAGTTTCTTCTTCGAACACTTCGAGCTAGGCTTGAATTGCTTCAAATTGTTGTTGTGCTACAAGATCATGTTCAACAAACTCTTGAATGATTGCATCATTCACAGGTCCTTCCAGGCATTGTTCTGTCACGGTGCTAGCCTGCTCTAGTTCTGCTCACTGGCTCTCGACATATAAAACAATTGGTAAGCCTTGTCTTGTACAGGTCAGAGTCTCTAAGTTTCTTCCATAACTATGTTTTAGATGGTGTGGATATGCTGTGGGGCAGTTTTCTACTGTTGATATCTCTTCATTCTCTCCACAACTGCTAAGGCTTTCAGTTGTGCCTGTAGTGTTTCTGCATGCTGCTTTGCTTCCTGGAGCTGCGACTCCAGTGCATGCAATTCTGGGTTCTTGGTGAGTTTCTCATATGTATGGGCACTGCGATTAGTGAATTTCCTACATTCTAAGGTAAGGGCCTTTAGCCTTTCAACTGCACTCCTAGCAATTGCTTCTCTTTGGTCCTTTACTTCCTGTGGGGTCTCAGGCACAATGCATAGCTCCAAGTCTGCTATGCATTGTTGTAGCTACTGGATCACATCTTCAAGTTGTTCTACTTGCTTTGTGACTTGATCCTCTGCCTTTACTTCTACGATAGTCATAGAGCGCAGTTCTCTGTTGAATGTTTCCTTCACTTCAAGTTGCTCGGTGAGAAACTGTTCCTTGCCTTGCTGCAGTTGTGCCTTTTCTTCATCGAACTTTTCTTGCAGAGCACTCTTTTCCTATTTGGAAACTCAACGTTGTTCTACAAGTACTCCCTATACTTGTACCAAATCCTGGGTGGCTTGTGCTATTTATTCCTATGCTTGTCGAAGGTGAGCTTCGACTGTTTTGGCTAAGTGATGGAGTTGAGTTGGCTCGTCTCCCACTTCTGGCTCTCCCGACGTAGTGCAGACTGCGCGACTGGATTGCAGGGCTTGTTGTACTCCTCGGAGTTCAGTCTTGATTCGATCATACATCTCCTCTTTCTTTGCTTCTTGTTTCTCTGCTATTTCCAGCGAAGCATCATTCAGGGCTGCTACAAGGAAGCTGAAGTCATAAGAGGTGAGGACGGTCGACATCTTTTTCATAGTGGCCTTTGATTTGTTTCGGGTGGAAGGTTTCAAAGGTGAACCTTTCCTCTTTTTCAGTGGATCAACCTCATTACCCTGCTGCTGTTCAACCTCTGTGTCATTCAACTCTGCACCATCACCTCCTTTCTTTGGTGATATGGAAGCGGTCTTCACGGATACACTGTCTAAATCATGGACCTCTTTGGTCTTCTTTGTATTGCTTGGTCCAGGTGTATTATGCGCAGCTTGTAGGCTGTCAATGTCAGACATCTCCACAGGGTTTGCTGGAATAAGGAGGTCAGTGGACCATTCCTTAGTAATCTCTTCTAAGTCCTTTTCCATCATCTTGTAATAGGACTGAAGTTTTTTCTTGTTCTCGTCGACACGAGATGTGATATAAATGAAGTGTCAATCAACACTAAACTTCATGAGAGGTTTGAATCGATGTAAAGTGTTCGACGTCATGCGAGGTTCGGATTGTATGGCCATATTCAGCTGATTCTAGTATGTATGGAATATGGAATTTGAATACCATTGCTTATTCATGTCACTTGAGTACCATAATGTACTGAAATTTGTGGCCAATGGTTCAAATGGCTCGATGTCCGGGAAGGTCGGGACTTCTGACATCTCCTAGGCAACGAAAGCGATTAGGATCAAGAGCTAGCTGAAATGGAACTCATATCCTTGATCCTAGGCTTCTCTGCAGTCAAGTTCTAACTGGTTCACCAGGTACTTCGCCCAATTCATTTGTAGGCCCTCTGCGCACTTCCCTCCGAGGTCAACTACAAAACCAATCACTTGGGTGGGTTGGTTCTTGCGTACTAAATTCCTTGCAATCAATTGACAGGCAAGGCGCAATGAGCCACTCTGGATAGAGGCTACCTTGCATCCTCGCATTCCTTTCTTGACATCGCCATAAGTATCTTTGATTTTTTGTGCCAGAGTGTGATCCATGGATTTTCTAGGGTAAAATTCTTGAGGATCAAGTCCTTGCATACTCAACCCCGTGATCCGATTGGATCAACATCAGCTCAACTGTTATGCGGAGGTTGAGCCATAAATATCCACCATGGTAACAAGACAACAACAACTTGACACATGCATTTACCTCCCGGTGTCTTCCAAAGTGAGGAATCTTCATGATGTTGAGCAAGGTGGACTGCGCAAGGTCATGGGTCCATTGCTGAGGGATGATCTTTGAATTCTTCCCTTTATTTTTGGTGAGGTACTTATATGGGGTGAGCATGGTGTAGGCTTTGCAATCTCCAAGGTTGAAGTCTCTAAAATTCAACGCTGCGATCTTATCTTGGTCTGCTCGCATTGCGCAAATCCTCTTCGGGAGGTATGCAACGACCAAGGTGTAGTTGACGTCTCTGGGCACACTGTCTCAATTTATTGCACCACTCAGAGGGGGAATATATGTAGGTAATATGGTCGGGATCAATTTGGCATTCTCTAAATCATCCCTATGCTTAGTTCTCTTTTCACTTGATGGCCGGGACGGTCCGACTCCGCCAACAGTAGACGGAGAGGCTGGAATTCCTCTCACCGATGATGCTTGTACCCCTGTAGACATCGACATGACTCGTTCAGTCATGAGGTCAATCAAAAATTCTTCAACAACTCTCTCTGTAGTGCTCAACACGTTCGAAATACACGCTCAGGGTTAACAGTCTTGGGTTTGGGGGCTAACTCAGACACATTAATGAGATAGAGAGCAAGAGAATGATGATCATTGTATAAACCTGACTTAGTATGCAGGCTCAAATTCTCAATTGGAAAAAGTGTTCTCGGTGCATGGTGTGATGGGATAAATAGGTAACTCGTCAACAGATTGCTTGCAACGGGTATGAAGCCTTCATTAACTCCGTTCTGTCTGTTATGGTACGGTTCAACGGTCTGGTGGAAAACCATAAATGCCTTTCTGCTCATTCGGGGGGTCGACTAAATGGTTATAATGTCTCCATTGACTATATTTCTTCGCCATGGCAAAGTGCCATGTGTCGTTGTTCTGATATCCCGACGAAGCTCAAATTTTGCAAAATTTATGTCTACAAAGTTCCCTCTGGAACCTTTTGTAGCTTGTCAATATTAGCTATTTTATTACTTGGTTTTCTATCCTTCTTTCCAATGATCTTCATATCGGTATGCCTTTTTCCATCCTGATTCTTATCTTCTTTTGACATAGTGACTTCGCACTGTTGAAATTCTTTCTGAGAATTCAAGGGTATTACTTCCTCTTTATCTGGGGTAGGTACTTCAGTCTTTTGTGGGCCTTTTATCATTCTTGTGTCTTCGACATATAAATCTCTGATGTTGATTATCTTCTATCTGTTCTTTTGTTCTTCGATCAAGAGGGCAATCTTCCTAGTCATAAAGGATTTCAACTCTTTCTTCTTCTTCTCTAAGGCTTCTTCTTCTTTCTTTCTGGCCTGATCTTTTTCAATCCAAGGGTTTCCTAGTAACATGGTAAATTGGGCGTTGTCCTCAATAAATTTAATGATCTAAAAATCTTTGTCTGTTGAAATTCCATTGGCATTCATAGGTATCTGAGTGAGCTTTCCACATAGGTGTATCAACTATCCTTTGAATAGTCCTATTCCTCCTAATGAAGGAATCATAGTAGGCCTCCCTATAGCTTTCCAAGTTCTTTCTATCATGATATTCACCTGTGTTCCCTCATCTAGAACACAGTCAATGTTGAAGTCTCCTATTCTTGCTTCAAGGCATTCTTTTTCTTTGAATATCTCTGATAATCTAACGTGACGGTGGTCACTTAGGATTTCTTTCATCTGTAGCAATACCTTTTCTGATTCTCTTTGGATTTTTTCCATTTCTGGATCTGCCTTACGTTTTTCTTGTCTCATATTCATTTCTTCAATCTTAGCAATCATTCTAGGACAATCCAATACTTCATGGTCCATAGCTTTACAACAAAGACAACTAGGTCTTCTCCCAGGGCATTCCTTAGCAAGATGGCCTGATTTTCTGTAACTTTAACAGAGGGTTAATCCTCTCTTTCTTGTAAATGATCCCCAACCTTTCCTATACTACGCACTAGGATCATGGTGGATAACCTGCAAACAATTCTTTCTAGGATCCTGCATCCACTTGTTAGTCCAAACATTCTTTCTATGCATAGGTATAGCATATTTTTCACTATTCTTATCAGATCTACTCATATCAAATATTCTTTCATCTAATGATACCCTACTCTGCAAGCTAGGATGGACTCTATCAAACATACTTAGATCCATACTTTCAAAATAATTTTTTTTTTACTTATCTTACCTCTACAGAGCACAAAGATTTCAGATCTAGAACTTTTTTTTTCTATTCTTACCTTTATCAGAGCATAGAGCTTTCAGATCTTACCTCTTTTCTTCATATCAAACTTCTTTCTTTAGCACAGAGCTTCACAAAATAAAGTAGAGTGTTGCGTGCTAGGGCAATAGATCTATGCATAGAGATTTTGCACAAGGCTTCTTTTTCCTTAGTTCCCAACAATCACAGCTTCAGGTCCCGACAACAGAACCATTTTTTGGCATAGGGGTAGACCCGGGGTTCAATGCTATAAAACACACCAACAAAATCCTAACTATTCATCCTTTCAGCAACACCTGCGAAGCAGAGGAAGTCTCACCTGAGGTAGAGGAAAGGGTGGTTGCAAGACTCAAGTGTCTGCAACCTTAGTTGGGACACAAATATACGATTATAATATTTAATAGAGCACTTAGCATCAATAGTTCATCAATATTCAATCAATAAATACTATGCATATAGAACAGAACATCGCATCATTCACTCAGATCTGATGTATTTAAGCACTTTATCATAAATAGGCAGGTTATATCTAGCAGATCAAGCACTAAGCACCTTCATGTAGATCATCTCTAACATTCTTACACATCTCTAGCACAAAGCATAAAAATATTTATCTATCTCTATCAAAGCACTTAGCAAGAGAAGTTATAAACACGTCAAGACAATCACAAAGCATACCAACAGTGTTTACGTTGTTCATCCCCACCCTGAGGATACGTCCACCAACTCTTCTTCTTAATTGTCTTCAGTCAATCGGTTACAAGCACAGAGCCTCAAAACCCTACTTCGCTAAGGGCAGGAGATCTATGCAACTCGCTAGATCCTCCTTCCTATTATAACCCTAAATTTCACCACACATGCTTACCTGGCATCAGGCCAACTCATATCCCTTCCTTGCCAAAGCCATGCTAAACAAACTCTTGAAAATCCTCTTAAATTAAGTAACCCGCGCCCTAACCCACTACTGAGCACGTTGGAACACTGGCAGGACTACTACTGCACGCGTTGGAACGCTGGCAGGCCTACTACAGCCCGCGTTTACCTAACAAAGCACAAAAACAGGAAAGTTGTCGACGGGACAAAAAGCTATGGGTCAGTTAACTG
>SNQJ01S0020467.1:112880-146099 GCA_010110895.2 Picea sitchensis
TTCTAAAGCGTGTGGGACAAGTCGCATATCAGTTAGCTCTGCCCAGTCAGTCGAAGCTACATCCGGTTTTTCATGTTTCATGCTTGAAGAAGGTGATTGGAACCAGGTGCCACATTCAAACCAACCTTCCAGAGTTAGCCGAAAAAGGATCCATTTGGCTACAACCAGAAGCAGTTTTGGACCAGCGGGAGCATCGCCTGCGTCAGAGAACCATCAAGGAAATGCTAGTAAAGTGGAAATATATGACTCCAGCAGATGCCACTTGGGAACCAGCTACCATTCTACAGCAGTTTCCACATCTCAAGCCTTGAGGACAAGGCTATTTTTAAGGGGGCAGACATGTTAAGGTCCTAACCCGCACATAGGTACATCAATGTATTCAGATGTAATAAAGGTCAATATTAATAAGACCTTTCAATAAAATAGAATAAGGCAGATGTAAGAAGACCTAATAGAAGATTTCGCTTCTAGAAGGATCTTCCTCTAGATGCTTCTCTTAAGAGACATATTTAGTATAAATAAGGGTCGAGGGTATGAAGAACCCTAGCTTGGAGATTATTGTAACAGAGTGCTTCTCGACTGGAGGTTGCCCCCTTGAAGAGGCCTGTGAACATTGTTATCTAATTCAAAGTGCTATTTCTTTTGCTATTTCGTATATCATTTCTGTGTATTGTGAAGATTATGCTGGATATTTTGCTGATATACTGTTATTTCTAGCATTTCAATTCTGTTCTGCATATTTTATATATCTGGTATCTTGCACTATTCTTCTTAATAGTCATTCACTTGTTAAATCTATGCATGCATTCTAACAGATCTAACATATAACAGATCTCACAGAATTATCCATTCATCCATTCATAGTCTAACTACTTATAGAAGGTAAGCATGCAATCAATCACCACACATAACACAAATGTTACTATGGTTCACTCCCTCCTGGGCTATGTCCACAAAGATCTGACTCTTAGTCTCTTTTATTATGGTTCTGTAATATATGGCGTCACATGCACTACAATTTCTGATCATAGAATCACAAATTAGGTTCCACAACCCCTGTGAGGATGACTAGATCACACCGGGATCCTCATCCTATGATATAACCCTTGGGATCTAGTTAATTGACTCTCCTACAACTCAACATCTTACAAAAAAGCCTCAGATCTTACAGTCATTCTCCTAGCCAAGCAAAACGATGTTCTCTAACCTTCTGGAACCCCCGACCTAGACCTCCTAGGTACTTATTTATACTTATTTTTGTCTTATCAGCCATTACAATCTCTTACAAAAACCCTAACCCTAATGTGGTTAGGTTTTCCTGCATCTGCACCTTGCATTCTTTCCTCCTTTGCATGTGGCTTTCTGTCATACGTGTTTCTTTTCCTTCCAGCTATATATTTCTAATTTAATATTTTCTTTCCAAAATTGGATTCTTCCTCAAAATCGGCCTGCACCCAACACCTAACATCTATTGAGAGAATAATGTTCCTTCTTCTAAACCACCTCAAACTACAAGGTTGACACCTCAAAAATTGGAGGAAAGAAAAGAAAAAGGTTTATGCTTTAATTGTGACAACAAGTAAAGTAAGGGACATAAGTGTGGTGAGAAGAAATTATTCTACATAGATTGTGAAGAGGAAGAAGAACAAGAACAAGAGCCATCTCAAGATGAAGATGTAGAAGAGATTTCTTCTGAAGAGATGAATCCCACCATATCATGTCATGCATTGGCTAGAATTAGAAATCCTTAGACCCTCAATATCGAAGTTTATATCAAAAAGAGAAAGGTAATATTGCTAATTGATTCTAGTAGTAGTCATAATTGCATTCATTGTAAATTAGCCAATGCTCTCAATTGCTTTATATATTCAACTCCAAATTTTCATGTAATGATTGCAAATGGAGTAACTATAAATTGCTCAGGAAAATGCCATAATATAAATCTTACTATGCGGGAATATGTAATGAATAGTTCAATGATTTCTATACCCATGGTTGGTGTTGATGTTGTACTAGGGGTCCAATGGTCACAATCATTGGGAACAATTGCTTTTAATTTTCAAGAACTTTTCATGAAATTTTCATTGGAAGGAGAGGAATTTGAGTAAGGGGTATCACAGGGAAACCCAGTAAGGTGGTAAGCTCTAATGGCATGAAACAATTATTGAAAAAGAGGCATCAGGTTGTAATTGTACAACTATTCTCACTAGATGTTCAAACATCTAAGCCATCTATTCCCCCAGATCTCTAAGGGATCATTGATCAACATTCCAAAGTATTTGAAGATACTTCCATAGGTATTCCACCCACCCTCGATCATGATAATCCTATTCACTTAATTCCTAGGAGTGTTCCTCCTAACATTAGGCCTTACAGATACCCTTATTCCTAGAAGAGTGAAATTGAGTGTATGGTTGAAGAAATGTTAGAGGATGGCATTATTAGACCTAGCCAAACATTTTACTCTGCATCGATGGTAATGGTACTCAAGAAAGAGGGCTCATGGAGTATGTGTCCAGATTATAGAGAGCTCGACAAGATCACAATTAAAGATAAGTTTCCCATTCCCGTCATTGATGAATTGTTAGATGAACTACATGGAACAATCTACTTCACAAAGTTGGATCTCCATTCAAGGTACTATCAGATTAGAATGAAGGAAGAAGATATCCCAAAAACAACATTCATAACTCATGAAGGCCATTATGAATTTTTGGTCAGGCCTTTTGGCCTTATGAATGCACCTTCCACATTCCAAGAGTTGATGAATTCCATTTTCAATTCCTTCCTTCGGAAATTTGTGTTAGTATTTTTTTATGATATACTAATCTATAGCAAGTCTTGGGAAGATCATATTCGACATGTTGATAGGGTGCTACAACTACTAAAGGAGAAACATCTATATGCCAAACCATCCAAATGTTTCTTTGGGGTGAAGGAGGTAGATTATTTGGGTCATATTGTATCTCATGAAGGTGTCAAGGTAAACCCTAACAAGATTAAATCCATGATGGAATGGTCGATTCCCAAAACATTGAAGAATCTAAGAGGATTTTTGGGGTTGATAGGTTACGACCGCAAGTTTTTTTGGAACTATGGAAGAATAACAACACCTTTAGCTGCATTAACTAAGAAGGATACATTTTCATGGACTCCAGAGGCAACTCAATATTTTGAACAGATTAAAGAGGCAATGTGCAAAGCTCTTGTCTTGACCACACTAGACTTCACAAAAAACCTTTATTGTGGAATGTGATGCCTCGAGATATGCCATTGGTGTTTTTCTAATGCAAGAAGGAATGCCCCTTGATTTTGAAAGTCGACCACTCAAGGGAAAGGACTTACAGAAACCCATTTATGAGAAGTAAATGATGGAAATACTGCATGCATTGAAGAAATGGCGCCCTTATATAATAGGTAGGAACTTCAAGGTCAAAACAGATCATGAAAGTCTTAAATACTTTTTGGAACAAAGACTATCTTTAGAAGAGAAACAAAATTGGGTGACCAAGATGTTGGGTTATGACTTTTAAATCATCTACAAATAAGGGAAGAAAAATGTTGTGGCAGATGCACTCTCAAGAAAGGTTGAAGATGTTGAGGAATTTATCTGTGCTATCTCTATCATCTAACCTGAGTGGATAACATAAGCAAGTGATGAATGGAAGAATGAAGAAGAAGTGTGGATTCTCATTCAAAGGTTGCATAAGGATTCCATTTCATCCGATACATTTACATGGAAAAATGATTCACTATGGTACAAAGATCGCTTATATTTATGTAATAACTCCCAACTCAAACAAAAGGTACTTTTGGAATTGCACACCTCTCCGGTAGGAGGGCACTCAGGATTTTTGAAAACCTATCATAGGGTCAAGAGGGAGTGTTTTTTGGATGGCCTTAAAACTGATGTTCAAAGGTTTTTGGCAGAATGTTTGGTTTTCCAACAAAATAAGGTGGAAATAATTAAGACTCTAGGTCTTTTACAACCATTATCCATTCCAAGTCAACGCTGGGAGGAGGTTTCCATGGATTTCATCACAGGGTTACCGAAGTCTGAAGGAAAGAGTGTCATCATGGTTATTGTTGATAGACTTACTAAGTACGTACACTTTTGTGCACTCTCTCATCCTTTCAAAGCCAGTATAGTTTCTACTGCATTCATGGAGACAGTTCAAAATCTACATGGAAGCCTAAATATTATTGTAAGTGACAGAGATCCCATATTCAATGGAAATTTTTGGATAGAATTAGTTTCTTGTTTGGGTTCTCAATTGGCTCATATATCATCTTATCATCCTCAATTTAATGGACAAACTGAGATAGTGAACAAATGTCTGGAAGGCTACCTTCGTTGCTTTGTCTCTGATAAACAAACACAATGGTTCAAGTGGATACCCTTGGCAGAATGGTGGTATAACACTTCCTTTCATAATGCAACAAAAATGATACCATTTGTGGCACTTTATGGATATCACCCACCATTCATGACTTCTTATCTAAAAGAAAAATATAAGGTGAAAGTAGTGGAATATCACCTCGAGCATCAACAACAATTTCTCCAACTCTTAAAGGAAAACATGACCATGGCACAAAATCACATGAAACAAGAAGCAAATCAACATCATAGTGAAAGAAGTTTTGAAGAAGGGGATTGGGTATTTTTAATACTGCAACCATACAAATAGATGTCCCTCAAGCAAGATAAGAAAGATAATAAATTATCACTGAAGTAATATGTTCCTTATAAGTTGTTACAAAATATTGGTACTATGGTATACAAATTGGAGTTGCCTGTATCTTCGCGAGTACACCCAGTTTTCCATGTTTCATGCTTAAAGAAGGTTATAGGTGAAAATATCTCAGTTCAAACTCTATTTCCATAACTTGACAAGGAAGGAAAAATCATATTGGATTCTGAAGATATCACTGACACAATAATTCTCTAGTTGAGGAATTGATCAATTTCAGCATATCTCATTAAGTGGAAGAAACTACTTGCTGAAGATTCCATGTGGGAAGATGAGTCATTTATAAAGAATAGTCAATAACTACTCAAGTGTTGAGGACAACACTTGTTTGAAGGGGAGGGGCATGTTAAGCCCTAAATCATGGCACATTACCCCTTAATTGGGGCATATTACATTAGTATTGTTATTTTCTTTATGTCATCCTGGTTCCATTAGTTGTAATTGTACCTCCTAGTATCCTATATATACCAAGGAGACCTTTTCAATTGGAACCATATTGTATTTTTGAATTCATATGATGTATAAGGAGGTTTCCCCCTTGAAGAGGATTATTATCTGAATTTCTCTCTTTGTCAAGGCGTTGAGTAATTATTCTGAGGTTTTTATGCTATTTTGATATTTGGTTCTTAACAACATGGAAATGTATTGAGCCTAGAAAAGAAAATATTTTGGTGGCCCGATCAAGGAACTAACAAAACCAATATATCCCACATTCGTTAGGGAAATCATGATCAGAAGGGTTTATAATGAAAATACATTATCACCTATTTTGAATGAAAGAAAGTGAAAGAGCTATGGAAATCTACATAAAGGATTAACTTTTAGTGGCCAGATCATGAACGTTCATCTCTAGAGATAAATGGTTAAGATCAAATATTAAGGTTCTATACCTAGTGGGAGAACATAGATGCCACATCATATCCATGTGTATAGTCAATGGGAGTCTAGGTCAGTGTCATGTGTCAGGACATGTATCGATGCCACATCATCCATTATATATGAATAAGACATCCACATGGAATCCACCTCATATGTTACATCAACACAAGAGATCTCTAAAATGACTAAGTATAAAAAATCACAGAGATAGTAAGAATGATGGAGAATTGGGAATATGATAGCCTGAACCCACGGTGAGATATTGAAAAAAAAAATAGTATAAAAAATCGGTTGATGTCTCAAGAAATGGATAAGTATGAAGATTGAATCGATCAAACAGACGAGGTCATAAGAATCGGGCAAGTGTCATGGACCCACGGTAATATTATAAAAAATATACCAAGTGTGAAGAATTGGTCAGACATATATGAAGAATGAGAGAAGTCCTGTGGACCCATGGACCCACAATAATACTTCAAAAATTGCTTATGTATGAGGAAGGGATATGGCATCCCAGGAGGTCACCACATGCCATAGATTGGACAAACTAGAGGGTGAGAGATCTGATGGTACTGTAGGTTGAAATGTGTCACAGATTGGATGGACCAAAGGGTGAGATATATGAAAGCTTATGATGTCGCATAGACCCATAGTGAAATACTTAGAAAATTTCTAAGTGTGGGTGAAAAATGAGTGCAGTAGAACTTGAGGGTGTAATTTGTAGGTCACGAAAGTTTGAAATATCCCCTATACACGAGGTGGATCCATTGAGATAGATCAATGGTGGATATCAATTGGAGATCTGATTGGATGGTGGCTACAATTTAAAGACTCAGTGTTCCCGATATGATAAAGTGAATGAGATCAACCAGTGAGATTTAATTAAGAATACAATCCAAAAGTTGTTGTGTACTGTGGTTACATCATCTGTTCTTGAGGAATCTGAGTCATTCTAGGCTATTGATTCGATGTGGGGATATCATCATGGTTTTTTTATGGCACTTATAAGCCCGTCGGAAGGGTAGGATATCAGAGTATGATCCATTGGAGTGGATGCACTCCGATGAAGAAGAACAAATCTGAGGTATGATCTAGACTAAAGATAAGAAAATAAGCGAGATGAAATCTAAGTCATGGATCATTATGGGTCCCACCTGACCATCTAAAAAACAATTAGAGTGATGGGAGATAACCTTTATGCATGTCAAAGGATTGATTCTATCAGAGTCATTGATTTCAGACTCTGAGGATCGTTGGATCTGTTGGAATATGTGCCATCAGAGATGTTGGACATTTAGTTTGGACAATTGGTTGTCATTTATGTCAACCCTTGGAGAAGCTAGGAATCCCCAATGATGTGGACAAGATCGTTGGACAATTGTTTGATGTCAGAAGATATGATGGGTGTATTTGAAGAAGTATACAAAGATCCCCAGAGGTGTGGTTAAGGAACCCAAAGTTGATTAAGGAATATGGACATGAAGGATAGTGGAATTGTAGATAAGAATATCCTAGATGGATAGTAGATATCGTGCTATTTCCCTTGATATGTGGTACGACACGTGGTTCCTCAGGGTTAGGGAGATATGGCCTTGTTAAGTTGGAGAAACCTCGAGAATAATTTAGAATCCCCTAGAAGGTAAACCAAAAGTTAATTATTCTAGAAGCTCCTAGAAATTCATCAAGAACTTTTCTAGTCAAAGTGGTTATAACAAGAAATTAATTATGAGTAAATTAGTTGTAATGAAAAGTTTTTTGGTCAAAGTGGTTGCAACAAGAAATTAATTATGGGTAAAGTAGTTGTAACAAGAAGGTTGAATAGTCAAAGTGGTGCTATAGCAAGATTTTCCTCACCCCATGCAACTTTCTTAGAAGTACTTTTCCATTTCCATTTCATATTTTTCCACATATAAATGCCCTAACAACTATGCAACTCACTTATACGCAAGTTGCACCATTACAACCCGTGTACATCGAGTTTTGTGCCCAAAATTAAAAATGGTGTCGGGTTTCCATGTCACATCATGGGATCCATGATCCTTGACCTTCCATATAATGGAAATGCTCTGACTCGACCCTTCAATTCCATTTGAAGGCTATAAAATGGGCCTTATCAAAGTCGTGGAAGAAAAGAGAATTAAACTATTGAGAGAAAATATAGTCTGGAGAAATTTTCACTTCTCATATGAGTTTGCATCCCTTTGTCCTTTTAAGTCTGAATACATTGTTCTCCCCCAAATCTCTTCCCTGATTGTTGGAGAACCTCATTGTCTCCCTTATATGAGATTGAATTTGGTTGAGAATTGAAGTGGTGGAGGCCCAACTAGAAGGGACTCAGTTTCTCAATTTCGAGATGTGTCGACACAGGAGTTTGTCATTTATACACTTTTTTGGATCATTTATTAATAGAAATACTCTTTTTCTGTCCAATTAATGTCTTGCAAATATTTGAATTATTATTCCATGGGCATATTTGTTATGTATATTGATGGATTATGCTATTTGATGTGTTAAATTTATATATTATCACCATATCCTTGTATATCTTGGTTGTTGAGTACAAGTTGTAGGTGTATTTATTTGGGTATCATTCTCAATGGTGGTCTTCATCGTACATCTGGATGAGGTAGGCTCTTTATCTTGTCTTGTTGGAATTTTCAATTATATAGCATACTTGGAATTAGAGTCAATTTTTGCAGTCATCTTTGTCTATTGTGGTTTACCCCATGCCATAGAGTGATTTTCCTCGTAACAGAATTGGCGACCATACTGGGGATTGAATCTTCTATTATGTTTTGGGGTTGGAATGTTTGCTCCTTCAATTTCTCTATGTTCGCTTGTATTTCCTTGTCACCTGATTGTTTAACAACCTTCTTTTCCTTTTATCTGAGTTTTCTTGACTTTATCCTTGCCCTGGTAGTGTTTTAACACTTATACGCGGGTTTTCCCTAGACAGACGTGTACATACGTGAGATGTAATTCTATAGGGAATGCACATACGCTTCTTTTCCCCGAACAATCACATACACCAAATTTTTGAGCTTTTTGTCTTGGTTTGGTGGTTCTTGGGTGAGTTTTGATGGTTGTTGAGTCATCTTAGGTCTATGTATTGACTGTTGAGTGCCTACAGAGTGATAGGAAACCTCTTTTTGGTTGGATTTTCAGGTGTTTCTTCTTTCTCATTAAGTTTTTCATTGGTTGTCCTTGAATATTGGTCTAGGTGTTTGCTTGATGGTATCTTGCTTGGCTTGATTTATTTTGTCGGCAATAGGGTCTATTTATCAAGATATTATTTAGTCCTTGCATTTTCATTTCCTTATATTGAAAATAAAAAAATAGATATTTTGCATTTTTGGGCATTTGCTTTGTTGGTTTCTTAGTATAAATTTCGACATTCATGGAAAGATTGCATCTCTTTTGACTTTATGAGTTGAATTGAAATGAAATCTTTAAATTCAAATTAGCAATTCAAAAGAGATGCAATATTTCCATGAATGTCGAAATTGATACTAAGCAACCAACAAAGAAAATGCCCAAAAATGCAAAATATCTATTTTTGAATATAAGTATGAGTACTGAGTCGAGTCAAAAGATAGTTGGAGTCCTTTGACTCCCACATCTACCGTAGTAAATGGAACTCTTTATACTACTTTCATTGCTACGGTTGCAGTGTCAGAGATTCCCGCCGCCACTCCTATCTGGCCTACGACTACTTCTCAACCTATAGGAACGAACCCTTTTGGGTCTCTTTTTGGTTCATTGAGATATAATCCTTAGTACATACCTTTGGACTCTACCTCTTTATCTTATGGCATGCCTAATATTACATCACAACTTTCGTCCTCTATTCCAACAACGAATATGAATCCTAGTGTTGGACCTGGGGGCATGACTCCTCCATATACTCCTATATCACTTGGTGGAACTCAAATTCCCCAAGTGAATCCTTCGGTTGGGGGCCCACCCCCTTTCTCTTTTGGGTCTCATCCTGGTCATAAAAATATTGGATGGATTAATCAACCAAGCGGACAAGTTGCTACTTATGTTTCGTCCTTTAAATTGACCCCCTGTACTTCGATTATGTCTAATAATTTTGGTATGATGAATCCACCTCTATCCTCAGGATTTAAACCTGGGGGAGGTTAGTTTAATACCATGGGAAATCCCCAGCCTGGAGCTCATCTAGTTGGGGGAAACGTTTACAAAATGAATTATATTGTTCCTACAGGAATGATTCCCAACCCACCTTTCATGAATCAATTTGGAGAAGGTCACTTTAATCTCGGACAGGGCCATGGTCCATACCATAACCCTAGATGGGGTGCAATTCCTCAACAACAGTCTTTCTCGGGAGCATGGGCTCAGATGCCGCAAACCCGACTCCCTTTTTTGGCCACGTTTAACTTGCCATATTTTTCGAAGTTAATGAATGACCTGGTGCGCCACGATCCATCATGGCATCCTGTCCCCACTAAGATTCCTTCGGATATTCCGAAATTAGATGGAAAAATTGGTGAGGATACTGGTGATCATGTTACCACTTTTCATCTTTGGTGCTCATTGAAATCACTTAATGATGAATCTATTCGTTTGAGACTATTTCAACACTCTCATGGGGGTCACAATGAAATGGTATATCGAGCTACTAGGGGGGACATATGGCACCTTTATTTATATGGTTCTAGTTTTCCTCAACCACTTCCAATTTCGAGTTCGTTACGACGCTGGCATAGAACTATTTTTAACCTTTCGCCAAGACAAGGCCACCCATATCTCAAATCACATCCAAGAGTGGCATAGATGGAAGATATTGATTAAGGCTTAAATTCCTCCAGAGTTCATGTTGGAATGGTTTTTCAAATCCCTATTTCCTTACATTTCAAAGGATGTCTCTACATCTGGAGTAGCCTCTAAGGAGGAAGCGATTTTCAAGGCCCAACAACTCGATCTTATTTATGCTTAGTCTGGGATTTTATATGAAATTCTTCCTAACGCATTGAGGTCAAACTACGACCCAAGATAGAATCTCAGTCCTCATGTCAATGGAATTATAGGCTCCAAATATGCTAAGTCTATAGAATTGGTGGTAAGTCAGTTGAAAGAGTTGTCTCTAAGCCAGTCTGTAGTAGGACCCACTTCGACTACGTCTTCTGCTCCCACTCAGTCAATGGATGTACATTATGTGCAATCGTCGACCAACCCAAATGGTAACCAACAACCAGGCGAGAATATAAATAAAGGATGAGGTAATCATAAGGGTTGGAGGAATGACAATAAATCCAAGAACAATGGTAACAATGAGAGATTGAAGGTTAATGTTATTGAGGGAAAGAGAGAGAAGAGGAAGGTGAAGTTTCCTTGTAAACTATGTACTGATGATCACCTTAATCATTTATGCCTCAAACTCGAGGTAGCAACGAGGATTTTATCCCAACCTCTCGTTTTTCTAACTAATCATTTTCCACATAATCAACACATGGCCTCAAGTTCCTCCAATGTCAAAAATGCACCTGGTGGAAATCAAAATTCCCCAACGCAAGACGACAAACATCTATGTGTGAAAAGGATCAAGTCTCAGATTCACGTAGCCACTAGATCTCAGGATTACATCTCTTCTTCAGTTGGTCCAGGTCCAGATTCTCCCCCTCGTTTCGATACCCCTTTGTAGATCGAAAATCCAGAGCCTCTGCCACATATTCTGAAAGGAGTACTTAAACACCCTATGCACAAACCTAATGCTAGAGCTGCCCAGAATTATTCCATTGTTTAAGATCTGGGTCAAAACCCTTGTGTGATGTCAGCTTTGGAGGTACTTCAGACATGTCCTTCTCAAAGGAACACCTCATGTTATAGCCCAAAAATTCTCTACCTATGCATACATGGCATTCGCCTTTCCATTTATACAATTTGCCAATTCACTGTTGAGAATCCTTCTTAAAAAACAACTTTTTGGAGCATATACGTGCCTTGATGAACTACTTCCCACGTACAAACACAATATGCATACTAGAAATATTTCGTACATATGCTAGATGCACTTAAACAACCCGCATTTACATCCAAAATTTGCAAAAAATAAAAAGTTGTAAGGAATTCAGTAGAGTTACGGGTTGTAGGTGGTTTCCCAACCATTTTACCTATTGTATCTCGTCCCCAAACCGAATAACTACCCTTTTGTCATATAAAAGGAGGTCTTGGGGTCCCATTATTACACCAAGTATGAGAACAGATAAACTCTGCCAAAATCCCTTCCCCCTCTTTTTCCAAGTATTACAGCCCTTTCTGAGATTTGGCCTCATCATTCCCTCTCTAGCCTTTTCTCCTATACAATCCCTTCCCTTTCCCTAAAGTGATCAATTGATTGTGAGAGAAGGCATTGGGATGATGCACTTGGAATAACATTAATAGGAGCTTGGACCTGGTTCATGGAGCGTCATCCTACAAAGGTTGTAACTTTCGATCTTTGGATTTGAATAAAAGAATATTTTTTCATGTCCCAAATGATATCTTTATGTTTTTCATTTGATTTATGCATAATGGTTTATATATAACCCTAATATGGCTGAGTAGAGATATTATATTTGTAGCATTGTTTTCGTAGGTCAACTTTGGGAGGAGACCAACAGCTTGGGAAGCTACAAAGGTGAAGGAGGTCTACATCGAACATTTGGAAAAAAGGTACAACTTATGACCTACTTTCCTATCTATTTATATTCTTCCATTTTAGATTGTTTGGGGTAGTTTAGGAATTAGATTCTCTTTTAAGGGAGATCATAGATTTGCCTATATTTTGACCTTGGTATAGTAATACGGGGATTTTCCCCGCTAGCACCTTGTTATATTCTTTAGGAGATATAGGCTCGTGTGCCTCTAAGGTTATCAAGTTTGATGTAATGGATGTCCAACCTCTCTTGCCTTACCATGTGTCTTTTCAAATCCATGTGGAATACTCAAAGTATACAATAAAACATACTGTTATTTATGAAGGCGTTGCGACGTGCGCAATGTCCATAACCTGTTGGAAATATATTGGTTCTCCTATGCTTTCCCAATCTATGACCATGTTGACCGCATTTTAAGGTTGTTCATTTCGACCCCATGGCATTATTTCCTCTTTCCCAGTCCATCTAGGGGGGAATATAGTGAAGGTTCATGTCGAGGTGGTTGATGCACCCCTTGACTATAACCTATTACTAGGGTGTAATTGGGCCTATGCGATGATTGCAATCATGTAATCCATCTTCTGTAATTTATGTTTTCCTCACGAAGGGAAGATTTTTATGATTGATCAGTTGTCCTTTGCGTACGCTAGTCCCAATGCATCGGTTGGACCCTTGATCCCTGTGATCGAAAAATATCAGTTGGCAACTGAGAATGTTGGTGTCATAATGTATTCCTCTCTTATGGGTACTTGTGAATTCAGGATGCCAATTCACAATGTTTATACCATTTATAGTGTGTCTTCGTCATCTATTGGGTTCGTTCCTTTCCGAAATTTATATTTTAATGACCCTTGGACCCTACCTTCCCTGGCTTCATCAGGAAAAAGTCATTCAAAAACTAGAATGGCCATGCCACCGTCGGCAACAAAGGTTTCGTATCAGGTTGTTCTCAACTCTATTTTTGACCAAGATCTTGTCTCCTCACAGAAGGATGAGGAGGATCCCGTTCTCGAGCCCGTATGGGACACTTCGTCGTCTTGTTCACATGACTTCCTTGACAATAATTTACATTCATATTATGTCATAATTGAGGCCATGAAAGGTACTGACAAGCCATGGGATGATATGCATCAAATGCTCTTATTTTCTCCCAGAACTTGTTAGGATTGAGAAATATGATTTTAGATCCACTTTGAGTGAGATGAACGGTCACACTGTGGTCCCACTTGGTATGCACAGTATTTATATCGAAGGGAAAATGGAGAATATTTCTCCTATCATTGCGATTGACATCTCTCATTTTCCTGGTAAGATTGAAAACATTTATATCGATGAAGATTACTCGCCTGAAGAAGTTTAGATCTACACTGATCTCTTCAAGGAGTTTTGTGATGTATTTGCTTGGTACTATGAAGAGATGCCAGGAATTGACCCTCTTATTTTCAAACATGAGATTAATACCTATTCGGATGCCAAACCTATTTGGCAACATCTCAGAGCTATTAATCATAGGAAGGAACCTGCTATTAAGGAAGAGGTAGAGAAACTACTTACTGTCGATTTCATCTACCCGGTTCCTTTGACTGAATGGGTATCAAATCCTATTCCTGTGAATAAGGAGCAAGGAACCATCTAAGTGTGTATGGATTTTTGAGACCTGAACAAGGCATGTACTAAAGATAACTTCCTGACACCTTTCATTGATCAAATTCTCGATGAGTGTGTGGGAAGCGAAGTTTTCTCTTTTATGGATGGATTTTCAAGATATAATCAAATTCATATTAATCCTGAGGTTCAACATAAGATGTAATCTATTTGTCCTTGGGGTACTTTTTCATACCAAAAAATGCCTTTCGGCCTTAAAAACGATGGAGCAACCTTCCAACGCGCCATGACCTTTGTGTTTCATGACCTCAAACACATTTTCGAATCTTATCTCTATGATCACATTGCTCACTCTCGCAAGAGGGTAGATCACCCTAATCACCTTCAAATGGTGTTTGAGAGATGTCATTACTATCACATCCATTTGAACCCTCATAAGTGAATATTTTACGTAAGGTCAGGTCGTCTCTTAGGGGTTCTTAGTTTATGAGAATGGGATCTTGGTGGATCCTATGAAGGTTGAGGCAATACTTTGATTGCCTCCCCTGTGCAACATTCATCAACTTCAGGGTTTACATGGGAAAGATAACTTCTTACATCACTTTATAGTGAACTATGCCAACATTACTAAGGGTTTCATGCATCTCTTGAAGAAGGACACTTCGTTTATATGGGATGAGCGAGCCCAAGAATCCTTCAATGCTCTTAAGAAAGCCTTGGTATCGACGCCTCTGATGAAGCCTCTTGACTACAATAGGGATTGTTTTCTTTATATCGTCGCATCCAAAGGGACGATTGGTATGGTTCTGGTTTAGGAGGATGATGATATCCACAAGCATGTCATCTATTATCTTAGCTAGAATCTAGTTAGTCCTAATTTTAAGTACTCTCACGTGGAGAAGCTAGACTTGGTTGTCATACACGCGGTTCAATGATTGAGGAACTATATATTACTTTGAAAGACTACCATAGTTGTGTATGTCAATCCATTTCAATATGTCCTTACTGGGTTTATCATAGGGGGGAAATATAATAAATGGATTGTAATTCTGCAAGAGTTTGATCATGACTTTTCTTCGGCGAAGTCCAAGAAATCATTAGTTTTTGCAGAGATAATATCTGACTTCCCTAGATTGGATGAGGATTTTATCCATGTTGATTCTTTCACAGACAAACATATTTTCCTCATCTCATATTTGGACCTCTGGTATGGACATATTTTAATATATCTTCAAACCTTGAAGCTACCTCAACACCTATCGAGAGACGATCGACGACGTACACATAATCAAGCTAAAAACTACCTCATCATTGGTGACACTTTGTATCTTCAAGGACTATATAATATCCTACATCATTGCTTGACTCACAAGGAGGCTGATTCTATTCTTAAAGACTACCATAGTGGGGCTTGTAGTGATCATCTATCTAGGCTTGCAACAACCCCCAAAAAATTTTGAGCTAGTTATTTTTTGCTGTCGATTTTTAAATATTGCGTTGAAGCAGTCAAGAAGTGTCACCCCTTGCTAGGAATATGCGCTCGCATCCATCCCCCCTTCATCTAGTCGTCACCATCGGTCCCTTCACCAAGTCGAGGGTGAATTTTATGGATTGCAACCGAGCCTCGGATGGGGGTAATCAACATATTATCGTGGTCATGGATTACTTTACTAAGTGGGTAGAGGCCATGCCTACCATTAAATATAATGGAAAGACTACAACATTCTTCGTATTCAACCAAATTATAGCCACATTTAGAATCCCAAAGGATATTGTCATTGGTCATGGCAGTCACTTTCAGAACGAGATGATGGAATATCTAGAATTAAAGCTTGGGTTTAAGCATGGTCATTCTTCCCCTTATTACCCCCAAGAAAATGGGCAAGTAGAGGTCGTCAATAAGTCACTCAAGACCATTTTGCAGAAAATTGTCACCTAGAGTAATTCTGACTAGCATATTATGATTTACCCTGCTTTGGGCTTACCGAACCTCAATTAAGACTTCCACTGGTTTTTCTCCTTTCCAGTTAGTACACGGTGTGGAGTCGATTCTCCCTATTGAATGTGAGATCCATTCTCTTAAGTTGGCAGGCAAGCTCCTACCTAACACTTCTGATCTCAAAAAGCGCCTTGTACACCTAGAGAATCTAGATGAGCAGCGTCGAGATGCCTCTACAGTGATCGAAGCGAATAAGTGTCGTGTTAAGGTACAATATGATAAGTCTATCTATCCTTGGCAGTACACTGAGGGTGACTTGATCCTCTTATATGATCAAGCCAAAGAACCGTTGGGGGCATGAAATTTTAATCCCATGTGGCACTGTCCTTATATTTTGTGATGAGTTTTGGAAAAAGGACCCTATGAGTTAGAAGACTATGAAGGGAACATGTTGGTTGAGCCCAGAAATGGGCTCTACCTCAAAAGATATTATGCTTGAGCCCTAAAATGCTTGGGCGTAACTCTTTGTATACTATTGTATCTTAGTGTATATATATCTTTTCCTTTGCGTAATTTAGTATGCTTATCAATTTTTCCCTTGGTTGGTAGATGTCAATGGAGTCGTCCATTTTCTAAGGATTCTCAGATGGTGCCAGTCGTCATACACGGAACTTGGCTTCAACCACTTGGGTTGTTTATTCACTCGAGGGTCAAATGGTGTCTTCAAGTGGCGTTTGTCTAGGGCCATCAATGAATAATGTGGCTGAGTATAGTTCCATTATAGTGCTTTTACGCAACACCATTTCACATGGTGTTCAATCTTTAGAATTTTTCCTGGATTCCCAGTTAGTAGTATGTCAGTTAAATGACATTTATCGTGTGCGAGATCATACTCTACTCCAATGATTGCTACGGGTATGACTTTCAGAATGACATGCTGATTTTATTACTTATAATCATGTACCTAGAAGTTCTAATCATGTATCCGATGGATATGCTAATTATGTCTTAGATTGGAATTTTTCACATTATTAAAGTAAAGAAAACATTCATCAATATACACATTGTATTATATAAGTAACGTCAAAGACCAATGTTTTTTATATATATCTTCAAAAAATGTGGTGTCATAGTACAAAATGGGGCTCACACCCTCAAAATACAATATGTCTGGTAGATATAGTTTCCATGACATCTACGCATGTGGTTTCGGGTGAGTGTCATGATAAAATAATACAGTGTTTGCGAGACGTCGGAAGATTCGTACCCAAGCATGGGGCACACCTACCACCTGTCGTTGCATTGCCTCCTACAGATCCTCTACTTGAACCATAGGGATCCTTTGTGTCAAACGAGACAGGTTTCCTTGCACGTTTTGGAGCACTCTCTTAGTGTCTCCTCCCACTGGCTCATCCCCCCTATGAATTCTTTGATGTTGTGGAAGTCCGTCTGGACATTGTGGACCCATGTCTTTGTCACAACACATGTCTAATTAATAGTTGACATCACTCAAAAAATATTTTTGTTTCTCTTATACAAAAATACATAAAAATGAAATATTTAAAAAATGTTTTCTTACCCATGTCTCTGTAGGTGGAACCTAGTGGTAACGACATGTCTGGATCTCCTTGGAAGTCTATACCTGCATATAGGTAGTCCTCCAAGGCTATAACCTACTGACTCCACTAGTAGAAGAACTCATCGTTGTAGGGTGTCGACACCCTACCACCTCCCAACCGCCTTATCACCTTGATCCACCATTCCATGTTTAGATCACGAGGTCCATGCAGGACAATATCAACTCTAGGGCCCAAGGCTAAAACCTTATCAAAAAATAAAATACACAAGATAGACGCGAACCCAAAGTTCCTCTTTCTACCTTGTTTGTAGTCTGTTAGTTGGCTTTTCATATTGGATAACAATGAGGTACACCAGTCGTATATCATGGGTCGCATGCACTCCACCGAGTAGAACATAAGTGTTCTTGATTCCTGATGCAACAAGGTTGAACCTATGATCCGTTTCAATACAAGAACTATGATATTTAGGCTTAGGTTGTTGATCGCTCTAATCTGGAGTTGGATCCCTACCTTCTTTGTGCCTGCAGTACAATATGTGGCTATGTAATCCTTTATGTTCATTCCACTTCCAGCTCCCCGGGATTTGAGGTTCACTACCTCACCCTAATGTGACAACCCTGTCAAGAAATATATGTCCTCAACTTCAATCCTCAATGGTTTCCAATCCAGGTTAAAGGCCTCTGTATCTGAATCCTAGTAGTTCACTAGCATCTAGAGTAGCCTCACTTGAGACCTCATTCATTTGAGAGCCAAAAATTTATATATCCCACATCATCTCTATGCTATTTGTGCCCCCAAATCTCTTTCCACTATAGCACCTACCTCTTTGTGTTCGCTTTCTCTCCCCTCTAGCACTATCCTGCAAGTTTAAACATGAAAATTTGAGTTAGTATATTTTAAAAACCCACTTCACAGACTTGTACATGGGTTGTAGTGTAAACAGTCATGTATAGCATTGTATATATGTAGGCTATATTTTTCCTGCCTTCATACATACCTCCTTATACGCGACTCGATAAATTGTAGCCCACGTTTACCCTAGTTTATAAGTTACACCCTAAAATTCTCAAAATTTGGAACCTAAATCAAATTTTTAAACCAGTAGAAATGAAGAGTAGGGCATGAATACTTACTTGGTCCAAATGGTTGTCAATTCCATCACTTGTATCTCTCGCAATATGTGTTTGGATATCGTGGGAAATTTGGACCAAAATGCACTATTTGGGTAAAAATACAAATAATATGGTAAATTGGTTAATTTTTTACTATCTATAGAAATGGTTTACCCACTTTTACATAGTTTTGCTTAATTTTTGGCCTAATTGGACTAATAGTGTAGTGGAAGGAGTTGGTTTTGGTGGTTTTTCCCAAATATTCTAGTGGTTTCTTCGACAGGTATCTTCTTGACCAGCATATAGGATAGGTCTCACTCAATTTTTGCATTTTTTTTGCATTATCCTATGACCATGATCCATATTCCTTAGGTACGAACCCAATTATTAGCATCCCATAACCTTCTCTCTGCTATTAGAAGTGTTGTTAGTCAGTGGTAGAGACTTACCAAACATGGATGCCCTATTTAGAACCTTTGTGCCATTTGGTGCCCATGTAGATATTTTTTTAGTAGGACCAGGAGTCCCTAATAGTTCCAATATGGCTTTGTGTTTGAACCTCATTTTCTTACTCATAAGCATTCTGACCTATGCCTATGGGACTCCCACCATTGAGTCTTGGTTAATCTCTTTTCCGACTCTACAAAAAGTGAAAATATTGTCAAGTGAACTTGTCTCTTTCACACTCATTAATGGGTTTTGAAAGGATGTCTATTTGGTGTAAGGTTAACCCTTTTTCGGACCAAGTAGACTAATTTCAAAAAAGGAATACTCTATTCATGCATCACTAGAAGAGTTCTCCTGGGTATTTTTTTATACTTTTTCGGGCATAGGGGACTAAATTTACAAAAAAGGACATTCTTTGGAGTTGAGTTGTAATTGCATACCATTATCGTGCTTGCAATATTGAGCCTATTGTTGGTTTTTTCTTTCCTATTATACGCCTATTACCTCGACAATTTGCATCACTAGCCAAGCAAAGCCTTCTTTATATCCTTTGCAACTTGACACTCTGTACCCTAAGAGGAAACATTCCCCTGAGTGTCCATACCCCACGCACTTCCTTGCATTGAGAGTAGGTATGTTCCACTGTTTGGAACTAGTTGCATATCTGCGACACTCGTTTCCTCTCTTGTATCATAGCATTCATTTGCTTATGAAAAAAACAAAAAAATATGGGTGGGAAGAGAATATTTTCTTATGTTGGCAGTAGTTGTGTCGCCTTTGAACAAAGCACAAAAATTTGAGTCCACTTGTCATCTAAAGTTTGGGTTTTAGCATCACCTTAGGAAATTTGTGCTCGTTACTTAGAATTTAGTCCTCCGACCGGTTACTCTTCTAGTCCCTATGGAGAGTTTGATTGCTACCTCCTGCATCACATAGTTTCATTTATCAGGTCCATGCTGCCAGAGTCTTCCATATGTCTCATGCTATTGTTCAAAGGATGTTTATAAACCTTTGTCAGCCATTTCTTAGAACTCTTGACGTTGCATGTCAACCATACCCTCAGTGTGTCTCAAAATCACATGGATTTGTATTTCTACCGTGCACCTTAGTCCTTCTTTCATTATGGGTAGGTAACCTTGAACCCAACAGTTGACATCTTCTCATTAGTCGTTGACTAGGGGGTTTCCCTTGTGTTAAAAGACAACAAATATATTCACACATTGGGATTCGTGTAGTGTCTTGTATGCCATTATCCTTATTGGTGGTTTCCTCACCTTTGTCGACAATTTTCCTTATTGGCTTCTATTCAGAGGGTCTCTTTCATGCACTACTTGCATCTGGTGCATCTGAGAGGTGCACAGGGTTGTTGGTTCATGAAAATCATCTTCATTCAAGTTCCTCCAAATCATCAAGATATTGTCTTGTACCTTGTGCTGAATGATGAGAGATGCCTTAATTATCTCCTTTCAGCGAGTCTCCTTCCATTGACTTCAGCTCATCTATTCTGGAAATGAGGCCTAGAGTTTTTTATGAGTACCTAGGGGATTACAATCATTAGTGGTAGGTTATATCAGCATCGATAGTTGGGAATACATCAATGTCTCTTGATCTATGGATTCTTCGAGTGTTCAACCTCAACTCCTTTATTCACACTTGTAAGAATGTACTCAGTGCCTTGATACTTGCTTTCATTATCGGTAGGTTATCTCATGTTTGTTAATAGTATGCATTAATGATCATTGTTGGCAGCAGGACAAAGTGGGAAAGAAAGCATGCACAAAGAAGAATGATAGCTAGAAGAGAAATCATGGGAAAGAAAGTGTGAAGGAGGAAAGTGACAACTGGAAAGAAGCACAGGACACTCGCATGCAAGAAGGAGGCGATAGCGGGGAGGAAGAAATGAATGCATGCGGAGAAGGAAGACCTAACGACATTAGGGTTAGGGTTTTTGTAACATTTTTGTGTAAACGAATGAATATACTGATAGATATAAATATAGATACGAAGGTATCATGGAAGAGTTCAGAGAGGTTCGCTAAGGTTGAGCTTTACTACTGTTGTAGAGTTGAGATCGTTTCTATGTAATGTTTTTTTATTAGATGTACTATTTCTGAAAAGCAAGTGAGCTAAGAAGAAGAGAAAAGGTAGATCTCGAGGATTAGATCGCAGGATGAGGAGCTTGGTGCTATCTAGTTTGAATCACAGATATATTACCCATCTGAGGAGAGTTGTAAGCATGAGGTGCGAGAATTGCAAAACTTCCATAATAAGAGATCCAAAAGCCAAATCTTTGTGGATGTAGCTCGGGGGTGAACCACAGTAATACCTGTGTAATGTGATGAATGCATGCATATATTTTTCATATTTTTAGTAGTTAAATGTTGTATGAAATGAATGAATGAGTTATTATATTGCTTGGTTAATTGTTGTGGTAATATAATGAAAATATACCACGAAGGTTAGAATATAAAAGAGGGTAACAGTAGTTCATAACACAAATCATAATTAATGGTTTAGATTATAGATCTCCTATCTCATGATCAATCCTAGGCTGTAAACATCTGAGTCTTACAACCACCCATTTAAATCTATCTCGGGTGAGACTGTGCAGTGCACTCTGTGCACTATGTTGCCTTCTGGTTTACCAGAAGGGCCGACTATTTTAGGCTTTGTTGGTACCCTTACGAATATGAACCCTAGGTCTACGGTGAAGGTAGTAGAGAGAAGTCGTCCACCAGAACCAACAAATGGTTTCATTTTCATTGTAAGAGGAACAACAGAGGACTGAGTAGATGAGATAGAATGCATGAGAAAATAATGAGTGAAACCATAAGATTTCTCAGCCACTAGAAGGGAATGTTGAGACTGTGGAACCCCACAAAAGCTGAAATAGAAGGTTGGTTGAGAACTAAAGAACTAGAGTTTTACCAGAAGGATAATAGAAACCCTAGCATCACACCTCACAAATATCTGGATAAAAACGTGTTTACGAATCTACACGAAGTCTTTTTCTATGATTTTCCCCACCTACTGTAGGAGTGGATACTAAGGTTGAAAGATAACCACCCGATGAACCGGATCCGATAGTTAGATTGGACCCTAATACAGATTTAGTAGTTACAATAGGTGAACAACAAATTCACCCACGCAGTCGACTTTTGGCTTGATAGTATTGTGGCAGGCTTCATCACAGAGTTTGTAATTGACACAACAAAGTCATATAGTGCAGTAGAGAAGGAATTTCTATGCGAACCCCACAAAAGGTACATTCGATCACTATATACCTCTATTAAAATGTTTCTATATAAAAAAGGTGTAATGACAATGGAAGAAGATAGCTAGACTTCCTTGCGTGCATGGGGGAAGGGGGAAAGCACTGACAGAGGAAGGATAAATGGCCGAAGGTGAGGATAAAGGCAAGAAGGAGGAGGAATTCTTGGACCCGATCTTAATGGATGACGACCAACTTAAGTGGATCTTGGCGTCACCAGGAATGACACGTAGCGGAGCACCCTACCAATATAAGGTGAATACTAAGAAAAGAGTCATAGCCGCGAGGGAGGGCTTGGCAAGCGATGAAGAAGAGGTAGAGGATCTTCAGGCTGTGGAGAAGATTGAGGAAATCCTGCACGCAACCTATGAGAGGAAAACAAGAGGCCCAAGAACAGGAGGAGAAGATAGCCATCCTTTCCATATTAATGTCAGTGTGGAACCCATAAACCCATGTGCGACCAATACACCAAAGAGAACACCACCATTTAGACAACCTAATTTTGAAGGAAGTTCGATAGTGAGAAGTACATCTACCATAGGACCAACAACTGAAGGAGCGAGTTCAGGAAGTACTAGTCAAGTATCTACACTGCGTGACGGAGGTAGAAATTTAGTATTTAGAATGGTAGGACATGACGCCATGATCAAATTACCAAAATTTCGAGGAGAAGCAACAAAAGACCCTGAGAATCATTTGTTTATTTGTGCAAAGATCTGGGAGGAAAAATAGATCACTGATGAAGATACCAAACGTGTGCAACTAGTGATCACACTGAGAGACTGCGCACTAGATTGGTACATGAGTCTAGACATGAACATTGCCCTTGGGACAACGAGGACACTGTTAGACATTAAGAATCTACTGATTAATGAGTTCCATAAGCCGATATCAGAGGACTAGTACATTAACACAATGATCGAGATCAGACAAAAACTAGGAGAGTCTGTATGGGAGATTGACCAGATATTCAAGTGACTGAAGGGGAAGATAAAATACCTTATGAATGAGATGCAACATCTTCACCTGTTTTTCAACTCACTACTCCCACACCTAAAATATCCCTTACAATAGCAGAAGTTTTAGATGCAGGCCGAGGCTCTACAGGCAGTCTTGCAACTGGAAGAGAACCAGTACTAGCAAATAGACCCAGCTATTGAAGAATTGAAGGAGGATTTGAAGAACCTAACATTTCAGTTGAATTAGAACAAGAACAAGGACAAACGAGAAGTCGTTTGGTGCACTACATGCAGGACGAAAGGACACCACAAGAATGAATGTCCAACATTCACGTAGTATATGGAAATAGGCATGCCAAACCCGCTACCATAGGGAGGATTATGGTGCAAAATATGCAAGAAACTGGGTCATGACCCTTATCACTTCACGATGATGCAGAAGTACTAGAGAGTTCCAAAGAATTCTTATTGCACCTTTTGTAAGTTAGTAGGCCACGACGACAAATATTGCAGAACTATGGAGCTGATGTGGGAAAGAACATCAGATCCATACAGAGTATAGGTCAAAATGATGACTGGGCAAGCAGTGCCACAGTTCAATCAATCCCCAACTCCATAGAACACTGCGCAATAGTAGTACAACACTGCGCATCAACCATACAACAATGCACAACCACAGTACAACCCGACGCAACCCCAGTATAATAACGTGCAGTATAATCAAGAACCCCCATATAATGCGTCGAGAGGGGAACGAGCAGGATATCGAGGAGGAGAGTGAACCAGAGGAGGTTTTGGACATGGCAGAGGACCAGTCACATGTCAAAACTGTCAGCAACTGAGACATTATGCACGAGAATACCCACTGCCACCAACAACCTGTATGTATTGTCGTACATCGGATCATGAGACAGAGGAATGCCCGACACTATTAGTAAATATCCATGAAAAAAGGAACCAGAACAACCAAAATGTTCAATGGATTTCAGCCGAAGTAAGGGAGGATGGACAAAACATAAACATAGTCACCCATGGAGGAACAAAAACAGGAAACGACACAGTCCAACAAGAACCCGCACAGAAACAATGGGTAAATAAGAACACCGAACCAAGGAAGAAATTTGACGCACCCAAATAAAAGGAGACTTTTTAGGAATCTAGACAAGAATTTTAGAAGAGGGACACAATGTTGACTTCCACTACGCAACCAGCCCATGAAGCCCTAGAATACGAAATGTTGCCATCATTGGATCATACCAAAGGAATGCCACCCAAGGGAAAATTAAGTACTATCAAAGACTTTTTGCAGTCATGCATCAAAATGTTAAGTGATCCTTCATCTTTGAAAATATTGCAAAACATCCTAGAGAAATGTAGCAACAATATGGAACAAAATCTAGAACCAAAATTTTTCAATCATTTACACACAAGAAGAAGAACAAGTAGGGAATTTAGATTGATTGCCAACATTGGGGATTTCAATATGGGACATATCATATTGGACCTAGGATCTGAAGTGAATGTGCTACCTAAGAAAACCTGACAATGCATGGGAGAGCCAACATTGGGATATTCAAATGTCCAACTAAAACTAGCAAACCAACATAGGGTCCTACCAATAGGGAGACCGAAAGGAGTAACAGTAGATCATGATGGTGTGCACACTAAAGAAAATTTTGAAGTCATCAAAATAGTAGATGGCATGACACCATACCCGACACTACTCATTTTGGACTGGGTGTTTGACTTCGAAGTAATCATCAAACCAGGAAAACTAAATGCAGGACCTGATCACCTATCACGGGTCACAAATGGAGAAGAACCCACAAGCTTAGAAGACAACTTTCTGGATGCACAATTATTCTCAGTACAGATTGTTGATGACCACTTCGCAGATATCATCCAGTACTTGAGCATAGGTACCACACCGCAAGACTATACCACCTCATAGAAGAAGAACCTGGTAGTTCGTGCAACTGACTATCAACTGATCACCGAACATCTATATAAAATGGGCGCAGATAGCATTTTACAAAGGTACGTGTTAGAGCACGAACGAACAATAATTTTAGCAGAAGCCCATGAGGGATTATCAGGGGGAAACTATGCAGGAAAAGATACCATGAAGAAGGTGCTCTGTGCAGGATTATGGTGGCCAACGATTCATAGAGACTCGAAAGAGTACCATCAGGGATGCGATGTCTGTCAAAGGGTAGGAAAACCCAATAGAAGGGATGAGATGTCGTTACGACTGCAAGTGACATTACAAGAATTTGATAAATGGGAAATAGACTTTGCGGGAACTATTAACCCACCATCCAAAAGAATAGGGGCAAGATACATCATCACCACGATGGAATACCTAACAAGATAGGTAGAAGCCGCAACAGTAAAAGACTACAGCACAGAGACTGTTGCACACTTCTTATTTGAACAAGTAATTACTAGGTTTGGGTGCCCAAGAGTTTTGATGAGTGACCAAGGCATGCATTTTATAAATAACACCATTTGCGCGATGCTCAAAGAATTTGAAGTTCACCACCAGAGAAACACACTGTATCACCAACAAGCGAATGGCATAGTAGAAGCCTTCAACAAAATTCTAGAGAACACACTGACGAAGATCTGTAATGTCAACAAAGATGATTGGGACCTCAAAGTGACAGCAGTATCATGGTAATATAGGATGACATGTAATAATTTGATAGGGCACACACCATTCAAACTCGTCTATGGCCAAGAAGTAGTAGTTCCATTAGAATTTTTAGCACCCAGCTTACGTGTAGCCGCTATCACACAAATGAAAGAACGCAGCGCAATATAGGAAAGAATGAACCAACTATTAGCAATGGAGGAAGACTGAATCCTGGCAGGATTCCATCAACGAGTGCAGAAGGCCAGAGACAAATCATGGTACGATCGACACATTAAGAAGAAGACTTTCATGGAAGGAGATCTAGTATTGCTCTATGACAGAAAATCATTTCAGCACCCAGGAAAGCTGAGAATGCATTGGTTAGGACCATATGAGGTCAAATCTATAACAAACAATGGAGATGTATAGTTAAGAGATTTAGCAAGCATAGACCTCAGAGGAATGATCAATGGTAGATGATTGAAGCCGTACAAGGACAGTCGACCACCCACTGTGCAGTAAAAAAATAAAAAAATATGTGAAAAAACCACAAGACGCTCGAAACATGAATGCAGTAAAGGAAAGAGAAATGCTTACATGCCTAAGACAAACAAGCGGGAAATGGAAAGTAAAAAAAAGAAGGATGACAGGACAACACAAAGCAGAATTAAGGTACGACAAGGATTGATGGAACATCACATCAAACACGCCAACTGGAAACGGCAAGAGAAGTATAATGGCAAGTATGAAACTGCCGCAAATGAATTGAACCCACAGTTATGGTGCATTAATCGCATCATGGAGGAAGCATCCTCGATAAGCTTCATGACAAGCCCATACAACATGAGAGCACGGAAGCAACTTGTCTATTCATGAAAGGAGAACAAAGAGAGAGAAAAAACAACTCAAATGAATAGAGAAAGACCACAATCTTCTAAAGTCAGCAGACGTTCGACACTCACTACTATGGCACCATCGAAGTCCGCTAAACTAGGCCAGACCACTAGGCCGACCAGAGTTCAGACTAGGTCATGAGGACCACTAGAAGAAAATGAGCAACAACAACCAGAGATCATCGATATTGATGAGATCCCATCCCCAGAGATACCACCAGTGAACTCTACACCGATACTAATAGAGATTCAACAACCATAACCAGAGGAACTGAAAGAGGACACGCAAGTAGAGGTGCAGGAACCTCAGAACGAGGAAGCGGAACCCCAATAGGAAGTGCAACCAGAAAGCATTGAACCAGCCACGAAAGGTAACGACACGACATAGAATCAAGGATCAGAAGGGAAACCTGAGGATTTGTAGGTACCCAGCCTCATTCAACCAACATAAGAGACCATGGGAACTACCTCGGCTTGGCCAAAATGGCTTACAGGGAAGAAACCAGGAATTCTTGGAACTTCATACCAACCACCACAATAGGAAGACAGAGTTCTGATACCGAGCTCACCTCGTAAGAAACCGGGAGCAGAAGTTGTGCTACCACGCATCCCAGAGGGATTCCAGGTAGAGCCGCAGCTACTGAGTCACATTGGGAAGCTCAAGTATTCCGACCATGACGTCTTAGATGACACCAAGTACCCAGAACTTGAGCCAAGGGTTTTTATGCAGAACATAGTGGTCAACCAACTTGGAGAAACAATCAACCAACCACATCAGTGTGCAGTTGGACTAGACCGAACCGACATTTTAGGGTTGCTAAAACTTCCGCACTTTGGCATAGGCCAATACGTGACAACATGCATTAAGTAGTTGTTAGTAGCTACGCATGGATGGGATATATGGCTGGACAAACCCGTCCCCATAACTGTTGATCTTATTGCACAGATAATAGGACTACCCAACCAGGGTATGGATCCCGCGCTGAGTCTGGATAATAAATCCAAAGAAAAAGCGTTAGTAGAGGAAATGAAGAAGAAATACGGCACCGTGAGGGGGACATGAGGCATTATAATCAAACAGATCAATAATGGAGCAACAAAATTGTGTGCAAAGATATTAGCCTGTAAGTTGTTAAGAAAATGCCGCAAAGATGAAGTATCGGTAGGAGTCATTGCAGTTGCAGCTCAGTGCACATAAGGCACCTTCATGAGCTGGGCACCTTATCTTTTAAAATTGTTCCAAGTGGACTGCAAGGACGCGTAGGAACATGGCACAAAATTCCATTACTCATGGCTGCTCACCCTCATAGCCTTCATGGGATGGAGGGAACTAGATTATGTAGTATTTGCTACTAGACCAAAGCCAGCGGGAGTGAGATATCTAGTATTGAGATTTGGGCCACAGACCATACATAAGAGGGATAATGGAATCATCTTTGAAGCATACCTATGGGACATGTAGGAAGTTATTAACTAGTCATGGAGAATAACACCAAAAGCTGTCGTGCGATATGGGGACATCGCTAAATTATGGGCTACATGTCAAGCCATGAGGATACAACCAAGGTAGGATTCACATAAACAGTGGCTACTAATGCGCTACTACATCACAAAAGGTGATATAGACATGGTCATTAGTGAATGGCCTGATGAATGGAGGATCCCATCCATTCCCCAGGAAGTACCGAAAGGACCCGCAGAAGGAAAAGAAACACATGTGGAAACACAGCCTCCACAAATCCCAGTGCCCAAGAAACCAAGGACGGGCCAAAAAAACTGACTCAAACAAATGAAGGGTTAAAGCAGACAGGAACCTAGAAGGGGCAAAAAGAGACCAACGAGCAACCAAAACAAGCTAAGGGAGCATAGGAGACCACCCCAAACCCCATCACACAGTAGCCAAGGGGAACTAAGAGATTGGTTGTACAGGCTGCAGGCGTGCGCAAGAAATCAAAGGCGCAACGAGCATCAACTGACTATACGATCACGAAGGACGATGGAGAAATGATCACCAGAATGGTCCAAGATTGTCTAGTAGAAGACTTTGACCACGCAGCACATCACAGGGATAATCTGCAAAAAGAGCTGGCAGAAATAGGACAGCTCCTTGGGACACTCGAAGAGGCCCAGAGAGCAATTATAAATAGAGGCATAGAGCCATCGACAACACAAGCCAACTAAAGAGTGGAGGTCAAAGAAAGAGACACATCCCTCCCAATGCCACATGAAAACTCAATGGTCCACATAAAATTGAGCATGCTATGAATGGATAAAACAGTGGGACAGACACCACTGAAGGATTTGGACCACAACCGATTGGTCCTGACATGGATTCCATCAAGATCACTGCACAAATTGCAGGTTAGCGTCGACCACAAAATGCAGTCTCGGGCACATAAAAATGTAGTTGAGATACAGAAAGAAACAAAGCAGTGGGAAGTGCTAGAAAAAGAGTATGAGCAGGCCAAATCCAAAACTCAGAAGGAGACAGAACACAGGAATGAATTGGAATGCAGAGTGGGAGAAATGTTTGGGAAAGTTCCATACACTACGTAAGGAAATGAACTCCCAGCCACAGAAAAGATCGACCAAATTGTGTAGGCAATTGCTCGATACCAGAAGGAGATTGGGGATCTCTGAGAAAAAATAACACCAACAACTCCACCGGTAGTAAAGGAGCAAAGGAGGCAGGCAGAAACAATGCAAATACAAGAGATGGAGAAGCAGGTTAGCATGGAAGTTGACTTGCTCGACAAAGAAGTGCAACCTTGGACAAGGCTGGAGGAGGATCCACAGGTTCAACATTGGGACAAGGAAGAGGAAAGGATCAATGAAGTGATCCAAGAACTCAAAGAGAGGAAAAATAATATACCAATCCAAAAACATGTCAAGGGGACACATGAGTTGAAGAAGATGTCGGCATAACTTATCACTGCACAGACACAGAAAAAGGAACATCAGGCTCAAATAGAACCACTACAGGAACGAGTAGTAGAAGTACTCGCATAGGCAGAAGCAGATAGAACACATATGGCACAGGCACAGGCATAATGTGCAGGACTTATGAGTGATGAAGTGGCAGTTCAAGTAATGGATACCATTAAGGAGAAGACCACGCAGGTGTTGAAAAAAGCAGCAAAGCTGAGGAAAAAATTCCAGATGATCACCGAAGAGATCAAGGAAACTCAAGAAGATTAGGTGACTCGGGACGAGTCACATGCCAGTGTTGGGGGCCTATTGGTAGCAGATCAAAGTGGGAAATAAAGCATGCACAAAGAAGAATGACAGATGGAAGAGAAATCATGGAAAAGAAAGCGTGTAGGAGGAAAGAGACAACTAGAAAGAAGAACAACACATGTGCATGCAAGAAGGAGGCGACAGATGGAAGGAAGTAACGAATGCATGTGAAGAAGGAAGACCTAACAAAAGTAGGGTTAGGGTTTTTTTAAGGTTTTTGTGTAAATGGATGAAGAGCCTGATAGATATAAATATAGATATGAAGGTATCATGGACGAGTTCAGACAGGTTCGCTAAGGTTGAGATTTACTACTGTTGTAGAGTTGAGATCGTTTCTATGTAATGTTTTTGATTAGATGTACTATTTCTAAAAATAAAGTGAGCTAAGAGGGAGAGAAAAGGTATATCTCGAGGATTAGATCGTAGGCCGAGGAGCCTGGTGCGATCTAGTTCGCCTCACAGAGATCTTACCCATCTGAGGAGAGTTGTAAGCGCAAGGTGCGAGAATTGCAGAACTTCCATAATAAGAGAGCCAAGAGCCAAATCTTTGTGGACGTAGCCCAGGGGTGGGTGAACCATAGTAATACCTATGCAATGTGATGAATGTGTGCATATATTTGTCATATTTTTAGTAGTTAAATGTTGTATGCAATGAATAAATGAGTTATTATATTGCCTGGTTAATTGTTGTGGGAATATAATGAAAAGATACCATGGACGTTAGAATATAAAAGAGGATAACTGTAGTTAGTAATACAAATCATAGTTAATGGTTCAGAATACAGATCCTCTATCTCATGATCAATCCTAGGCTATAAACACCCGAGTCTTACAACCACCCATTTAAAGCTATCTCGGGTGAGACTGCGCAATGCACTCTGTGTACTGTGTTTCCTTATGGTTTACCAGAAGGGCCGATAGTTTTAGGGTTTGTTGGTACTGTTATCTCCTAAAATAACACTGTCATTTTGTCAAATTTTAGGTGATAGGAAGAGGTCCAAAAATTTGTTTCTAAATTATTTTAGGTGGGTTAGATGGTCTACTTTCTGAAAATAAACTTGGAACAAGCATTGGATTTGGTATTCTCAAGAAAAAGTGAGAATCTCAGGTTTCAGTGGTTTAGGCGCGCCTAAAAAGCGCTCATTAACCACTGAAAGCAGAGCTTTCGGTAGTTATAGGCTAAATTCGGGTCTAGTTTAACCACCGAAAGTGCATATTTTCCAGAAATAACCTGCCTTGGGAAAAATCATTTTTCTTGGCCGTGGAAAGTCCGTTTCACATGCTCAAATAGTCGATTGACAACTACATATCCTAATATTTACAATGGTTCTTTTAGATATGAATTTGGAGCTTGGGAAGGTAGTCAAAAGTCCCCTGCAATATTAGGTAGCGTTTTCAGAAATGTGAAAATTCAAAATACTCAGGTTGGCAAATTTTGTAAATGCAGAGGTTCGATAAATGCATGCACAACTGGATTTGTAAGTATTTGACAGGTTTTAATGGAAGGCATCAGATCATGAGGAAGATCCCAAAACAAAGGGAATTTGTATTGAGCTGTAAGGTTGAAGTTTCCAATCGCCAAGCTGCCATAATTAAAGTCATCAATCTTTCACTGAGCTGATTTCAGAGCATTAGATCTTGAGATCGCAGATGTCAAAGATTTTGCATAATAGATTTTTTGTTGGATATAAATTTGATCTCCACTACCACATTTAACTCATTGAATCAGTTGGATGGATATCCTCATCAACATGTCCTCTAGTTGATCGCATACAGCCAAGTCGACAAATTGAGTCCACATGTCAAAACCTAATGCATCAAGTCAAACAAATCAACACCTTGCATATACNTAGCGTTTTCAGAAATGTGAAAATTCAAAATACTCAGGTTGGCAAATTTTGTAAATGCAGAGGTTCGATAAATGCATGCACAACTGGATTTGTAAGTATTTGACAGGTTTTAATGGAAGGCATCAGATCATGAGGAAGATCCCAAAACAAAGGGAATTTGTATTGAGCTGTAAGGTTGAAGTTTCCAATCGCCAAGCTGCCATAATTAAAGTCATCAATCTTTCACTGAGCTGATTTCAGAGCATTAGATCTTGAGATCGCAGATGTCAAAGATTTTGCATAATAGATTTTTTGTTGGATATAAATTTGATCTCCACTACCACATTTAACTCATTGAATCAGTTGGATGGATATCCTCATCAACATGTCCTCTAGTTGATCGCATACAGCCAAGTCGACAAATTGAGTCCACATGTCAAAACCTAATGCATCAAGTCAAACAAATCAACACCTTGCATATACAAAAATTCATTATCAATTTGATTCTGATTAACTCTTTTGTTTCACATGAATTTCATAAAACCAAGTTCCAAGAGATATCACTGTGATGATTTTCCATTTGAAATCCCTTTGATTTAGGAATCAAATCTTAGTTTGTTGTTATTTCTCATCTCTATCTCACAAAATATGAGGAATTGCGATTCTCATGCAAATTAATTCAACACAGATCCATTTTTCGAAAGTTAATGCTTTCGGTGGTTAACAAGCCTAAATTTTTCCTTCCTTAACCATCGAAAGCAGAGCTTTCGGTGGTTAAAGCACCCAGGTTTTTCCAGTGTTAACCACCGAAAGCCTGTCATTGCCAAAATTGTTGAAAAATGGCCAGATTGAAGTTTTACTGATCCGAATCACTTGAAACCACTTTTAATGGATAGATGTTGAATTATAGAGTCAGATTCAATGTCCATTTTTGATGCATAAAGATAAAAAGAGGTGTTCAAATCAATTTTGGTACCTATTTTGGTGGCAACAAATTAGGGTTTTGGCACAACTCAACAAATTCTAATTCTATCTTTTGGAAGAGTCATCAAATAGACCTGGGAGGCTAGTTTGCACTACATCAGGAATCTACTACCTCTGAAGACTATCATATGTGGGATTGACCTCATCTTGAGGATCTTTCCTTATTTTTTTCAATTTAGTTTTGACTTTCTGTAATGATCCCAAGCCATTATGCAAGGATCGTCACTGTTTAGGTGTCTTTTTAAAACTTTTTCTGAGTGAGGTATTTCGTCAAAGACTTTGCTGATCTACCTTTTAGATGTGTTTATATGTGTGTATGTAGCAAATAACAGAAAGATATAACCATGGAACATACCTCAACCATATGCAATAAGATATACAAGCCAAAACATCTCAATTCTTCTTTATTCATAAAATAGAGAAACCTGCTACAATG
>SNQJ01S0020467.1:150098-184857 GCA_010110895.2 Picea sitchensis
CATGAGCGGAAAAATGGTGTGACGGGAAAAACTTAGGATAAGATCTTTTTATGGGTTTTTTCCAATTTTTCACCTAGACACCACCAAGGGGACATCATCTAAATTCTTCTTAGGCAATGGAGACATGGTGTAGCATTTCATCAATCTGTTTTCATGGGTGGTGAAGTGAATGAAGCAACTAACCTACATGCTAACCTATCTTCCTAGGACAATTAACCCAGATTAAACTGTTGGGTTAAGAAATTACTCTACCTAAGGGCTATCTGACCAGGATTAGATAGTCTGGTCTGATTTATTCACTAATCTAACCTAAGGGCTATCTGACCAGAATTAGACAGTCTGAACAGATTTATTCACTAATCTAACCTAAGGGCTATCTGACCAGGATTAGACAGTCTGATTAGATTTATTCACTAACCTATCAACATTAAAATTTAAAAGAACTTGGCCATGCTTGAAAGGTATGGCCAAGTTTCTATTATTGCATGGGGCTCTTCTTTCCAATTCTTTTATGCCCTCTTTTCTTTTTCTTTTTCTTTTCCTTTTTCTTTTTTTCTTTTCTTTTTCTTTTTTCTTTTCTTTTTCTAAATTATTTGCAGAATGAGAAATCATTTTTCAATAAAGACACTAGATACAGATAATATCCAAGTCATCAGTTGATTCCCATAACTTATGGGGTGATAACACCTGCAAGCTTCTTTCATTTGTTATTGTCAGACCCTCCTTCATCTGTGTCTATGAATATGAGTTGAATTCATTCTTTAGTCTCTGTTTAATGGTCCTATGGTAACTGTCATCTTACTTTTGACTGTTAAGCAAGAATCATAAGAATCTTTGGCTAGTTTGTTGACTCATCATATATATGGTTTATGTATGTTTTGGTTAACCGATTGGTTTTATTATCCATTTGTTATACAAATCTATCTGATAAATATCTCTTGAAGGCCTTGTATTGCATGAATATAGTTAGACTGTCTTGATGATACAATCCAGAGATCAAGATATTCATCTTGATCCAAACCCACACCTATTATTGAGAAACTAGTTTCCAAAAGACTAAGTTACCAGGCATCTCTGACTTACAGCCTAGGAGAGTTTCCTGGAGTGATAACAGGTACTCTTACAAATATGAACCCTAGGTCTACGACACAGATAGTAGAGAGAAGCCCTCCATTAGAACCAACAACCGGTAATCAAACGAAGTCTCATTTTGTTCGAATTCATCTCCTTTATTCACATAATGTTGAATTTCACCTTGGGCAGATTGTGTAGAATACTTGAAGACACTAGCAATAGTAGCATCTTTTTTGAGTTGTTGCTATCATTCATTGCACCAACACCTATGACTTCAATGATCACGGGAGATCAAATTGTACTCCATTATATAAATATATCTTCAGATTGGTTTTGAGACTAGTCTTCACTGGGCCTTGTTCGTGACTATGACATATGTCTACTTTGTATTGCCTATTCATTTCCATGAGTAGCTACTTGGTATATTTTCCACATGGATCGGTAGTGTAATTCAAATTGGTAGCCATGTGCACAAAGTCAATATATATTTCAATATTGTAATGAGTAACTAGTTCTTCCAACTGAGTCTCCATCACTCCACTTATAGGAATTATAATGTATTTGAGCCATCACAGAGACTCCTCTGACCTCACCCATTACGGGGCATCTGTTATACCAAGATTTTCCTCACCCCATGCAACTTGCTTAGAAGGCCTTTTCAATTTCCCTATGCAGACTTGAAGTCCCGTTTTCACTTCCTAGAGCTAAAAAATCATATTTTTCCACATATACACACCCTAACATCTATGCAGCTCATGTATATGTAGGTTGCACCATTACAACCCGTGTACATCAAGTTTTGTGCCCAAAATTAAAAATGGTGTCGGGTTTCCATGTCACGTCACATGATCCATGATCCTTGAACTTCCATATATTGGAAACACTCCAACTCGACACTTCAGTTCCATTTGAAGGCTATAAAATGGGCCTTATCAAAGCCATTGAAGAGGAGAGAATTCAACTATTGAGAGAAAATATACTCTGGAGAAATTTTCACTTCTCATATGAGTCTGCATCCCTTTTTCCTTTTAAGTCTGAACACATTATTCAGCCCCCAAGCTCTTCCCTAATTGTTAGAGAACCTCATTGTCTCCCTTATATGAGCTTGCATTTGGTTGATGATTGAAGTGGTGGACGCCCAAATGGAAGGGACTCAATTTCTCGATTTTGAGATGTGCTGACATAGGATTTTTTCATTTATACACTTTTGTGGATCATTATTGCACTAGGCCGAAGTGGAAAGAAGGATGATCGTGGGAAAGAAATCATGCAAAAAATGAAATAACAACTAGAGGAAGAACAACACACACGCATGAAAGAAAGCGTGCATAAAGAAAGTGACAGCTGGAGGAAGAACAACATGTGTGCATGGGAGTAAGACCTAATGTTGGTAGGTTTAGGGTTTTGGTAATACATTGTAAATGGTTTAAGAGCTTGATAGATATAAATATAGATACGTAGGTATCATATAGAGGTTCGATCGCTTTCTTTTGTATTTTTCCATCATAGTTATGTACGAGTTGATGCATTATGTAATACTAGTGTGAACCATTTTTGTAAGTTGTTGAGATAATAACATAGGAGAGAAGGAAGATCTGAGGATTACATCACAGGCTGTGGAGCCTGATGCGATCTAGTTCAACTCATACAGATCTTACCCATCTAAGGAGAATTGTAAGCGCGCGGCGCTGGGAATGCAGAACTATCATAATAAAAGAGCCAAGAGCCAAATATTTGTGGAGGTATCCTAGGAGGGGTTGAACCATGGTAACATTTGTGTAATGTGATGAATGCATGTATATCTTTTTTTTCTTTCAACAGTTAATTGTTATGCTTAATGAATGATTTAATACATTGTTATGGAATACGATTGTGTTGTTCGGGAAATAAACTGTGAAAGGTAAATGCACACCTGTGAAGAAAATAGATTGCAATCACAGTTCATAGTACATGGCTCTGAATAATAAACCCCTATATATTACTCAATCCTAGGCTGTAAACACCTAAGTCTTACAACCACCCATTTAAAGCTATCTTGGGTGAGACTGCACAGTGCATTCTATGTACTGTGTTGCCTTCTAGTTTACCAAGAGGGCAAACATTTTTAGAGGCTTTGTTGGAAACCTGAAAGACATGAACCCTGGGTCAATAAATCAGATGGTCAAGAAAGAAGAATAAGTTATTAAAACCAGCAAATGGTTATGTTGTTGGTTAATAGGAACGAGAGAGGACTAAGTAGATGAGATAGATTGAGTGAGAAAAGAATGAGGGAAAGAAGAGAGAAATGAGCCACTAGAAGGGAATGTTGAGAACTTGGAACCCCACAAAAGTAGAAATCGAAGGCTGGTTGAGAACCAAAGAGCTAGAGTTTTCACAGAAAGACAATAGAAACCCTAGGATCACACCTCGCAAGTATCTAGATAAATACGTATTTACTGATTTACACGAAGTCTTTTTCTATGATTTTCCGCATCTACTACAAGAGTGGATACTAAGGTTGAAGGATAACCACGCGATGAACCAGATTCGACAGCTAGATTGGACCCCAATATAGACTGAGTAGTTACAATAGGTGAAAAACAAATTCACCTGTGCAGTTGAATATTGGCTTGACAGTATTGTGGTAGGTTTCATCACAGAGTTTTTAGTTGACACAATGAATTCATACAACATAGTAGAGAAATAATTTCTGCGTGGACCTTGAGGAAGGTACATTTGATCCTTGTATACTTCTATTAAGATACTACTATATAAAAAAGGTGTAATGACAATGGAATCAGACAACTAAACTTCCCTGTGTGCATGGGGGAAGGGGGGAAGCACTGATAGAGAGAGGATAAATGGAAGGAGGTAAGGATAAAGGAAAGAAGGAGGAGGAAGTGGATTCAATCATGATGGATGATGACCAGATCAAGTGGATATAGGTGTCATCAGGAACGACGCGTAGCGGAGTACCCTACCAATATAAGGTGAATACCAAGAAGAGAGTCGTAGGTGCAAGGGAGGGATTGGCTAGTGATGAGGAAGAGGTATAGGATCTTTAGGATATGGAGCATATTGAGGAAATCCTTTGTGCAACATACGAGAGGAAGAAGAGAATCCCAAGAAAGAAAGGATAAGTCAGCCATCGTATCCATATTAATGTCAGTGCGGAACCCACAAACCCATGTGCAACTAATACACCAAAGAGAACACCACCGTGTAGGAAACCAAAGTTTAGAGGAAGTCCGACAGCAGGAAGTACATCTACACAAGGAGCAACAACTCAAGGAGCTAGTTCAAGCAACACTGGCCAAGTATCTACACCGCGCGGAGGAGGTAGTAGTTCTGTATTCAGAATGGTAGGACACGATCCCACCATCAGATTACCATAATTTCGAGGAGAATCAACAGAAGACCCTGAGAAGCATTTGTTCATTTGTGCAAAGATTTGGGAAGCAAAGCATATCACTGATGAAGATACCAAACTCACGCAGCTAGCGATTACGCTAAGAGACCACACACTAGACTGGTACATGAGTCTAGACACAAACAATGCCCCTAGGACGACAAGGACACTGGACGACATTAAGAAATTATTTATAAATGAGTTCCAGAAGATGAGCTCAGAGGATTAGTACATGAACGAGATGATCGAAATAAGATAGAAACTAGGAGAATCTGTATGGGAGATTGATAAGAGATTCAAGTGACTGAAGGGAAAGTTAAAATACCTTATGACTGATATGCAACATCGACAGTCCAGGGATGATTTTAGGGGATAAATTTTGCTCATGGGATAATTTTCCATGGTTTTTCCCAAAAAATTATTCACTATTCTAAAAACGATTCGCCCAAATTTTATAGCATAAAATTATTTTACCTTTAAAATCGCCAAAATTTTATACAAACTATATAAAATACTTAGAAAGTTGAATATTTTTATAAAAATATTGCCAAACATTTTATAGTTGACATATGAAGGAATATTAAGATTCGCTAAGGTTTCTACATTTTAAAATAAATTTCCATCCTTATAATCATCCATGATCGGCACCTGTTTGTCAAATCACTACACCCACAATTAAAATATCCCTTATGACAACAGAAGTTTCAGACGGAGGCAAAGGATATGAAAGAAGCCTTGCAACTGGAAGAGAACCAGTACCAGCAGAAATACCCAATTATCGAATAACTGAAGGATGATTTGAACAATTTAACATTTCAGCTGAACCGGAATAAGAATAAGGCCAAACAAGAAGTCGTTTGGTGTACCACGTGTAGGACAGAAAGACACCACAAGAACGAGTGCCCAACATTCGCATAGTATATGGCAACATGTATGCCAAATCCACTACCACAGGGAAGATTATGGTGTGAAATATGAAAGAAATCGGGTCATGAACCTTATCACTACACGATGATGTAGAAATACTAGACAATCCCAAAGAGTTCATATTGCACCTTTTGCAAGTCAGTGGGCCATGACGACAAAGATTGAAGAACTATGGAGTTGATGCGGGAATGAACATCAGATGCATATAGGGTACAGGCTGAAATGATGACTGGGCAAGCAACACCACAGTTCAATCAAGCCCCAGCTCCATACAACATTGCGAAGCAACAATATAATACTAAGCAAAAACCCTACAATAATGTGCAGCCGTAGTACAATCCGGTACAACCCCAATACAATACCGCGCAGTATAATTAGGCACCACAGTATAAAGCACCGAGAGGTGATCGAGCGGGCTAAAGATGATGAGGACGAGCCATAGGAGGTTTCAGACACGGTAGATGACCAGTCACATGTCACAATTGTTAGCAACCAGGACATTATGCACATGAATGACCACTCCCACCAACAACTTGTATGTATTGTTGTGCATCAGACCACGTTACAAAGGAATGTCTGACACTACTAGTAAATATTCAGGAAAAGAGGAACCAAAACAATCAGAATGTTTAGTGGATTTCATCCGAAGCAAGGAATGATGGACGGAACATCAATATAGTCACTCATGGAGGAACGAAAACATGAAATGACGTAGCTTGATAGGAACGAGAACAGAACAAATGGGTAAAGAAGAACACTAACCCCAATAAGCAGTTCAATGCGCAAAAGGAAAAGGAGATATTTAAAGAAGCCCGACAAGAATTTTAGAAGGAGGACATAACTTCGACTGCACAACAAAGAAAGGAAGCTCTAGAATACGAGATGCCTCCATCGCTGGACCATACCAACGTAATGCATCCCAAGGGACAAGTAAGTACAATCAAAGTCTTTTTGCAATCATGCGTAAACGTATTAAGTGATCCTTCATCTACAAAAATACTGCACAACATACTAGAGAAATGTAGTAGTGAGAGGAAAGAAAAGCTAGAACCAAAAACCGTCAATCACCTACACATAAGAAGATGAACAAGTAGGGAATTCAGACTAAATGCTAATATTGGGGATTTCAATATGGGAGACATTATACTAGACCTAGGATCCGAAGTGAATGTTCTACCAAAGATGACATGGAAATGAATGGGAGAACCAACATTGGGATACTCAACCGTTCAATTGAAACTAGAAAATCAGCATAGAGTCCTACCAATAGGTAGAGCGAAAGGAGTGACAGTAGATCTGGATGGAGTGCACACTAAAGAAGACTTTGAAGTCATTGAAATAGTATATGACACAACACCTTACCCAACATTTATTGGTCTGGATTGGGAGTTTGACAACCAGGCCATAATAAATTTGAAAACTAGGAAAATGACATTTGATTCCAAAGAATACAGGGTCATAGCACCACTAGATCCATCGAAAGGGGAGATGTTTGTAGAACCCAATTGCCTGGACTTAGAGAAGCTTGGCCAGTTGTATAGAACAACTGTGCGTGATGAGGATTACTTAAACCCAACTACAGATGAGGTACTCAGTTGGCAGAGCATTACTTCATGTGCAACAGACTCAGACACCGGGTTAGAAAACTGGCAGTAGAGACTACATGAAGTATCTACGAGAAGATGTGCAAGAATAGACCGCGCAGTAAGGTGGGTAGGCACAACAATCAGAGAACCACCCAGTTTCTACAGACTAAATGATTTGGAAACATTCTTGACACAATATGAAGATGAAGTATTAGAGAATCAGATATTGTTAGCACTTGACTTAGCACTCAAGGCCACACCCGCAAGATGGCGGGGCGCACATAAAGAGACCATCATAGACTAGTATCAATGTAAGCAATTACTGCACATAAGGTTTGACGAAGAACATGAATACGACAAACATCGAAAATACGAAGGACAAGAGGCACTAGCGGAACACTTGGCCAAGTGTAGAATGTTGTGGAAGATGACACCACCAGAGGAATGGCCTCATCACTTGATACATACTTTATAGGGTATACCAGCGAACTTGTATATAGACCAATAATTGCACAAAGGAACTACAACATGGAGTACATTGCAACAAAACTTCACAATCACTTTCTCATTCGAGCATGAGAACCCCAACATAGAGATGGCCCTCAAACGAATCAGAGGATTAATATTCATCAAAGAACCATAAATAGAATTTATCACTGAAGAGAAACAGTAGAATAAACAGACAGTCAAGGAATTGTTGTCATGTTACCATGTACAGGAGGAAGCACCAGATGAAGATGATCCACACGATATTCAAATTGAGGAAGTAGAAGGAAAAAGAGATGTGGAAGGACCACCTATAGAATCAGAAGTCATTTCTGTGCCAACCAAGGTAAAGAAAGTTAACATTGGGACAGTTGAGTATCCCGAAATGGCTAGCATTGGAGACTACTGGGATGAGCAGACAGTATAAAGAATCATAGAGTTGTTATGAGAATATAGTGACCTTTTTCCCACAACATTTACAGAGATGAAGGGTATAGAAGGAGAATTAGGAGAAATGAAGATACCACTCAAATCCGACATGATACCTATTAAACAATGACCCTATAGAGTGAACCCCATATATAAACATAAAGCTAAAGATGAGATCAACAAGATGCTCGAAGCCGACATCATCGAACCAATTGAGGAATTAGAATGGATAAGCCTGATGGTAGTACAGGACAAGAAACAAGGAAGAGGGATCAAGATATGCGTCGACTTGAGGAAGTTGAACGATGCATGCCTACACGACCCATTCCCTACACCATTCACGGATGAAGTGTTAGAGAATGTGGGGGGACATGAATCTTACTCATTCACTAATGGATTCTCAGGCTACCATTAGATTAAGATAGCACAGGAGGACAAACATAAGACCACGTTTGTGATGAAATGGGGATCTTATCAGTACACAGTCATGCCATTTGGATTGAAGAATGCACCCGCAATATTCTCCAGAGTGGTCATCGCAGCATTTAAGGAGTTCATCCATTAGTTTCTTGAAGTATACCTGGATGATTGGACAGTATATAGTCTATTGAAAAACCATGTGGAAGTTTTGTGACTAATGTTAGAGAGATGTAGATAGTGCCAGATATCACTGAACATCAAGAAATTTATAGTTGGAACACCATTTGGGATACTATTGGGCCAGATAGTGTGCAACCAAGGCTTATTAGTGGATCCAACAAAGATTGCAGTCATTGTTAACTTACCAGCACCAAAAACAATCCACTATCTAAGAGAAATGTTAGGACACACAAGATACTATAGGAAATTCATCAAAGGATATGCACAGATCATAACACCAATGGAAAAGTTGTTAAGAAAGGATACAAAGTATCAATGGAACGACTAGTTTCAACATGGTCTGGATACCCTGAATGAAAAGATGGTTACTGCACCAATATTAGTATTTCTAGACTAGGAAAAGACATTCCATGTGCATGTAGATGCATTAGCAATAGCACTTGGATCTATCTTAGCACAAGCAAGAGTGGGAGACTTGGATCACCCGATAGCATTCGAAAGAAGAAAGTTATCAGACTCCGAACAAAATTATAACATGATAGAAAGAGAAGGCCTATCCATGGTCTATGCACTACAGAAGTTCAAACATTACCTATTGGGAAAACACTTTAAGATTTTTACAGATCACTCAACCTTGAAATACCTAGTCGACAAGTTAGTGTTGGGGGGGAAAATTTGTTGATGGTTATTGCTATTTAAATAATTTGACTTCAAAGTAATAGTTAAACCAAGAAAACTAAATGCAGGACCTGACCACCTGTCAAGGGTCACAAATGGAGAAGAACCTATGAATTTAGAATACAACTGTTTGGATGCATAGTTATTCTTAGTACAGATTGTTGATGACTATTTCATAGAGATCATCCAGTACTTGAGCACCAGTACTACACCGCAAGAATATACCACTGCGCAGAAGAAGAACCTAGTAGTCCACGCGACTGACTATCAACTGATTGCAAGACATTTATACAAGATGGGCGAAGATAGAATTTTTAGAAGGTACATGGTAGAGCACGAACGACCAAGAATTTTAGCAAAATCCCACGAGGGAATGGTAGGAGGGCATTATGAAGGAAAGTTTACCATGCAGAAGGTATTACGTGCAGGACTATGGTGGCCAATTATTCACAGAGACTTGAAAGAGTACTGTCAAAGATGCGATGTCTTTCAAAGGGTAGGCAAACCCAACAGAAGGGATGAGATGTCACTACGACCACAAGTAACATTACAGGCATTTGAAAAATGGGCAATAGAATTTGTGGGACCAATTAAACCACCAACCAAAATGACAGGGGAAAGATACATTATCACCACGATGGATTACCTAACAAGATGGGCGAATGCTGCACCAGTAAAATATTGCAGTGCAGAGACAACTGCACACTTCTTGTTTGAACAAGTAATCACTAGATTTGGGTGCCCAAGATTTTTCATGAGAGACCAAGGCACGCACTTCATAAACAACACCATCTGTGCGATGACTGAAGAGTTTGAATTACTTCACCAGAAGAGCACACTGTATCATCCATAGGAAAATGGCACAGTAGAAGCCTTCAACAAAATTCTAGAGAATGCACTGACAAAGATTTGTAACATCAACAGAGATGACTAGGACCTCAAAGTACCAGTAGTATTATGGGTGTATAGGACTACATGCAAAAACTTGACAAGGCACACACCATTCAAACTAGTCTATGGCCAAGAAGCAGTAGTGCCATTATAATTTTTAGTGCCCATCCTACGCATAGCAGCTATCACACAAATGACAGAAATAGGCGTAGTACAGAAGAGACTGAATCAGTTATTGTCAATGGAGGAAGACTGAATCTTGGTAGGATTCCATCAACAAGTGAAAAAATAAAGAGACAAATCTTAGCACGACTAACACATCAAGAAGAAAATGTTCAAGGAAGGAGACCTAGTATTGATGTATGACAACAAATCGTTTCAGCTCCTGGGAAAGATTTGAATGCATTGGCTAGGACCATACAAGGTAAAATCTGTCACAGACAGAGGAGTTGTATAGTTAAGATATTTAGCAGGTGTAGACCTCAGAGGAATGATCAATGGGATCCGACTGAAGTTGTATAAAAATGACGTAAATAGGTACGTAAGAGACCAATCCGCTATTGTCAATGGAGGAAGATCAAATCTTGGTTGTAGGATTCCATCAACAAGTGAAAAAAGAAAATCTTAGCATCTACTAACACATCAAGAAGAAAAATGTCTGGCTGAAGGAGACCTAGTATTGATGTGGCGACAACAAACGTTTCAGCCTCCTCGGAAAGATTTGAATGCGGCATTGGCTAGGACCATGTTAAGGTAAAAATCTCGGCTGCATGCCAGAGGAGTTGTATAGTTAAGATATTTAACAGGCATAGACCTAAGAGGAATGATCATCGATCCGAACAATATAAGGACAACACCATCCACCGCGGCAAGACAAAAAAAAAAAAGAAATGAAAGGAAACAATACTAAAAAGTGTGCAGCACACCAAAGATAGAAAGGCCACATGATGTTTGAAACACGAATTCGGCAAAGGCAAGGACAATGATCATATATAAAGGGAAACAAGCGGGAAAAGGAAAGTCGGCAAAAATCATTATGACATGACAACACTAGAAGGAATTAAAGCACGGCAAGGACTGATGGGACATCACATTAAACACACCAAATGGAGCTGGAAAAGCAAGTGTAATGGCAAGTACGAAACCACCACAAATGCATTGAACCCACACTTATGATGCAATAAACGCATAATGGAGGAAGCATCCTCAACAATCTTCATGACAAGCCCATACAACACACGAGCACTGGAGCAACTAGTCTATTCATGAAAGGAGCATAGAGAGAGCATAATAGTAGCCCGAATGAACAGAGCAAGACTACAGAGCTCACAGAATTTATTCAAACTCAACAAACATTCGATAGTCACCACTATGGCACCACCAAAGCCAGTAGAAGCTGGCCAGATGGTTGTTGGCACAAATTTGTTTAGACCAGGGTCCTTCTCAGGTTACCAACAAAGAGCACCATGTAGTCTAGAGCATTGGCATTTTCATCCCCTCCGAAGAGAAGAAGTATCACCTGAAGCGCTGCTGAGACAGATAGATAGGGAAGGGTAGGGAGAAGACTACAAAATATCCATAGAGCGATGGAAATCACTTATGTTCTTGCGCAATCGACATTATCAGATCGAAAACATCTAAATGCAAGAACCAAACCTACTGGCGTTGCGAGCATCGGTTAAACATAGAAACATCAATTATAACTCATACGCTATACAAAAATACTGAAATTCATAAGCAAACATGTAAAGACACATCATATTTTAAAATTTATCCCTTCATCATATTATCTCAAAGATCGTTCTTACATCAAAGACTCAAAATTACATAGAAATGTTCAGTACAGACTCTTGGCTCTAGACCTCAGCCACAGAGTTTTGATTTCCCAGCTGGTAGGTCTTGTTCATTACAGACTCTACTCTTCTTGATTTACAATAGCTAGCAACAACTATTTCCAAAATATTCGGCAATGGTCTTAGACCCGACTTTGATTGACACAACTCAACCTAGCAACATCAGCTAATGACTAGAATGGACGAATGAACCAACCCTTTTAACATTATATTATGTCCTATATATAGCTGGGTTATGTCTTCTTGTTCGGCTTGCACACCTTCTTGTTCTGTTGAAACTGTCTATTTCTTAGCTGGTGTTGCGTTGGCTTTCGAAACTATTTTCTGTTATTCTTCCTTCCGACCTCTGATGGAGGTTGCGCGACCAACACTTGCGCAATTCTTTCTCAAAAACAAAGGGCCCAGTAGGCTCCAACCACAATCCTTGACTCATCCTCGATTCAATCACTTGGGTCCTTCACATTCTCTAAGAGAAATTGTTTCTTTCCCTTATCCCACTTTTCCTCTTCTTTGAGCTCTTCTGTTTGTGTATTTTCTTCCTTCACCTCTTCAAATGAAGGGCCCAATTATGGAACCATCTCTAATGCTTTGTTCTTTACTCTGTGAAAGATTTCAACTTAGTCCTGTGATTTCTGGATGAGGAATGATGCTTCTGCCAGGAACTGTTGGGTCATCTCTTTGCTGTACTCATTTGGCTTGGCTACAACCAACGAGTTCCATTCGGAGTTGGCTATTGTGTCGAACTGGTGCATTTGCATATAGGCGGTTTGAATCATTGATCAAAAATCGTGCAACTCTTTCTTGGCTATGGACTGTGCTTCATAGAGGGAATTTAGTTCATTGTCGACCTGCTAAATTTGGTCAAACTTTTGCTACTACTCCATGGGGTCCATTGTGACCGCAACTTCCTCATTCAGCACCTGGATCTTTGAACACACTTCCCCCAAGACTTGATTTCATCGAGCGATGATGCCCATCCAATCGCTAACTTCCCTGAAGATCTTGGTGCAGTCCGTTGTCTGCTTATGTAGTGCTACTCGAGAATTGTTAACTTGCAGTATTATCCTCTGCATTTGTTCCTGGAGCTGCCAAGGCTACTATTTTGCTTCTTGCTGGACTTGTTGTAACTTTTCTTGTATCTTCTCCTTGTGTGTCACAAGCTATGTCCATGCCTCTTGAAACAACTCGATCTATTTCTCTGGTTCTCTTATCTCGTTGGCTTCTGGTAGGCCAGGCACAACCTTTCGGATCTCGGGCCAGGCTTCTGCAAGTTTTTCCTAGACCTTTTCTAGTTTGCGTTGGGCCAGGATTAGATCATGTTTTTCCTTCATTCTACATGCTTGTGCCACTAAATGTTCTTTCCTAGCGATCTTGGCTGAGCTCTCAGCTTCATGGAACCGTTGCTCTAGTTGGTCCGTTGATGCTCTAGTTAGCCCAAATAATTGTGATGTTGGCCACTGTACCAGGTTTGTAGTTGAAAGAGCCGCATTAGTGGGTGCTCGCGTCTGTAGAGGGAACCTGTTGGCTGTTGAGTGGTCCAAACGGATTTCTACCTCCTCATATGTTGGTGGTGCTTGTGCGATCCTCAATCTGAGGTCTTTGGGCAGAAGTGTCAGAACCTCTATTCTGGTTATGAAGATGTTACACATTATTTTGGTCACCTTGGTGATGATTTCACAGGCATGTCTCTAGGCTTCCAAAACAATCTTTCCCTGAGAAAATGGATTGCTTTCCTCCTCTGCAAGGCTACTTTTTTGAAAGAGTCCGCAGGCTGCACATATTACATAGTGCAGAAATATATGATTTTCGCAGGCTGCACTATAGCTGGCCCGAGGGGTTTCCGCAGGATGCCATATAGGCAGGGCACGTCGGCATTCCAAAGCTAAAATAAGAAAGGGATTCAAGAAGTTTCTAGAAGAGGAATCTTCTAGAAAGTGAGGTGGTGTCCGTATGGTTACGATCCTACTGACTTCTCCGATATGGTGGGATCATGCTCATCTCTTTAACCACTTCAGCTTCTCCTATATAATGAAGGGCTTCTCATGAGAAAGGTTAAGCAAATTTGAGCAAGATTGAGAGAAGAATAGGCTGAAGACTGTGTGAAGGATCCTGGTTCAAGTGATATTTATGGTCTCCATTTGATCATTAAGATTTTAAGGATTATCTTCATGCGAATTTTGGAGCAAGTGTATGTGTGTGTTGGAAAAAAGGACCGCTAAAAGGGAACTTGAGACATCAAGGAAATTTGGATGTATCTTCCACTTTTTCATTAATATAATACAATGACATGCCTCTTTCCCATAAAATAGTTTGTATTTTATCACATGATTCCTTGATCACATGTCTAAGTTTGCATTGAATCTATCATAGGTACTTTCACTCTGGTTGTCTTGTGTTGTTTGTAGATACAATTGCCCAAGAGCACTGGAGCAAACCAGGAACAACAAAGATACAAGGAAGTGATCTCAAAGGTAAGTTATCAATTCCTTCTTTGATCATAAATTCAATGATTGGAACTTAGGGAAAGCATCTTGTCCCATCTGGTTTTGTTCTAGATATAGGTGGATCTAGGGAGATTAGTTAGTGTCTGCACCTACCGATTTCCGCAGGCCCCAATATGGGCCACCTGCGGCGGCCCCAGTGCGCGCCTACGACCTAAAAAATTCACCCAAAACTCATCTTTCAACTGACTAAAATGAATTTTAAACCACTAAAAAGGAAGAAGATGAGGTACTTACCATTTTCACGCAAACCGTTTGATGAATGATCGTCTGTGCTCCCCGCAATTGACCACCGAAGTTGAGGTGAAAATAGGGCTCCTAGACAAGTTTTTGACCAAATACAAATGAAATAGTGGAAATGAGATTTTACTCCTATTTAATCTCATTTTTTTCTTTTTCTCAAATATTTTATATCATTTAAATATATTTTCTCAAAAACCTACAAGTCTAATGGTCTGTTGAGTGTTTTGTTTCTCGCAGATGGCTAGGCTAGGGTTCCGAACGATGAAGTATGGACGCTTTTTATGATTTCTTTTTCTTTTTCGTCACATGTACGATTATTTTTTAGGGTTTTTTACAAAAAACCTCGAGCTTGGTCTTTGTTCGTTCTCGTGCTCGAAAATCAATGAGAACGTAACCGAGTATACTTTTGTCATCTTTTCGTACTCATCATGGTAACACGAAAATAATGAAACTTACAGAGTAACCTTTAAGCTCTTTTTACACTCCATGAAAACAAAAAGATTGTCGAGTGACCTTGTTCTTTTCATGCTCATAAAAGTATCTAAAAAAAATGTTTGATGGGCGATAGTTTATCACTTTTTCGGTCCTATCGAACTATTTTACAAAAAAGGAACTAGGAGAGTTCTCTTTAAGTGTTTTTTAGACTCTCAAAATATGAAAAACCCCTGACTTTTCTATCTTTGGACTCGTTAAAGAAACATCGAAAGACCCACATGGGACCAAACCACTCCTTCTTAGGGTTCGTTAAACATACTCCGAGGGAATCGTTTGAAGGATGAGCTTACATCAACAAGCATATGCTATCCTCCTCAAGATTGCATAAACATAAAGAGGTACTCGCCAGAAATGGTGGGAGAAAATTTGGGAAAGAGATGTGTCTCTGTATTTCTGTTAGTGGCAGTAAGCATCGATCTTGAACATGACACCCCCTTTCATCATTTGCATCCGGGTTGGGAAATCCAGTTGTCTCTTGTCTAACTTTCGACAAGCCCATTTCTTGGGTCATCTTTGAATCAATGCTGCCAAGACCGATGTCATGTCGTTCATATGTTCAAGAGTAGTCCAATCGAACCCTCTTTTGAGTCGGCCATCTACAGTTGTCAATTCTTACCATGTCAGCCTTCCTTGTGTTAGTTTCAAATCATGTTCATACTATGTTCTACCCTAAATATGTTACTTATTTCATGTCTTTGATGAGGGATACATCAAGGCCCTCCTATGATGAGTCTTTTCCTATCGGCTTCAACTCATTATCCAGGAACGAGACTTAGAAATCACTTCATGGCTTAGACCCTGCATGCCTCAATGGTAGGTTCCTTCACTCTTGATAGTGGATTCACATCATTGGTCTCTGATCAAGAGATTCCATTGAGTGTTCGACTTCATCTCATTTCTTCACACTCATTGGATTGTACTAATGTACCTTGGGAGTCATTGACATCAATGGTGATTTCCCTCGCACTTGTTAACGGTTCTCATTAATGACCGGTAATCAAGTGGTTTCTACCATGTTCGACTTCAACACTTGTAATCGCATGGCTATATTCGTACTAATGGGCAATAGGATGGAAGACCCTGGATCTCATCATTTTTTGGTCCAGGTTGTGATGGAGTACTGATTTGTATTGACACATAGATCCACTTTGTATGTCTCATGGCTATGTTCAAATCTGAGCTTTCTAATACATATATCCACTGTGTATTCCTGGTGGCTATGTAGCATTTTTATGACATGGATCCATAGTGTATAAATGGTGGCCATGACTGATTTTTCATGATTCGTATTATTCTTTAGTTTGGACATGGGAATGCCTACTTCAGACGTGGTATCATCTTGTGCAGATGCTTGGTTTTTTGCAGGTTCTTGATTGGTGCGTCCCTAGTTACTGACACACACATGTACTTTACAAAGTATTTCGACTGTCACGAGTTCCTTCCTAGGGTTCGTTAAACATACTCTGAGGGACTCATCCGAAGGATGAGCTTACATTCCAAGCATATGTTATACTCCTCAAGCTTGTGTAAAAATAAAGAGGTACTCACCAGAAATGGTGGGGGAAAAATTTGGAAAGAAATGTGTTTAAACCTGTATTCTATGGAAGAGTCGCTTTTGAACATGAAACCCTTTCACTCGCCTTGTGTCTAGATTGGAAAATCCACTTGTCTCTTGATCATACTCCATTATAAGATTACAAATTGGTCTATGATCCCTGTTGTTGAGTTAGTGTTTCCAATGCACTTGTTGTGTCGTCAATATGTTCAAAGATAAATTCAACCTAGAAATCCTTATATTGCATCGGCCATTTCTACAGTCCTTAAGCCTTCTATTGCGTCGGCCATCCCTAAGTCAGTCCCGAATCACTTGTTACTCTGATCTACTTCAAATCTTGTTACTTGTTTCGTGTCATTGATGGGGGATACATTAAGGCCCTCCAGTGACGAGTCTTTTCCTGTCGAATTCAACTCATTATACAGGAATTAGACTTATAAACTAATTGGTACCTTGGAACTTGCATGCCTCAATGGCAGGTTTCCTCACTTTCGACAGTGGGTTTTCATTAATGACCCCTGATCAGAAGATTTCACCGAGTGTTCGACTTCAGCACATTAATTCACATTCATTGGATTGTACTAGTGTACCTTGGGAGTAATTGACATTAATGGTGATTTCCCTCGCACTTGTTAACGATATTCATTAATGACTGATAATCAGGTGGTTTCTACCATGTTCGACTTCAGCACATGTATTCACATGGTTAGATTTGTACTATAGAGTGGTGGAGATGAAGACCCTGGATCTTTTCTGATAGATTTAGGTTATGATGGAGTATATTCAGTGTACTGTTACATAGATCCACATTGTATGTCTCGTGGCTATGTTCAAATTTGAGTCTTTAACACATAGATCCACGGTGTATTTTTTGTGGCTATGTTCAGATTTGAGTCATATTGGCATGGATCCATAGTGTATGTTTGGTAGCCATGACCTGTATTACTTGACATGGATCTTTTCATTTTGGCATTTATGCTTTGATTCATTTGTATTCTGAGTATGGGAAGGCCTACCTTAGTGATGATATATTATTGTACTGTATTTCCTTGTTTGTTGGCAGGTTTTCGACCGATTGTTCCTTGTTCCCTACACACACTCGACAAAGTATTTCAGCTATCACTCTATTCTAACTTCATACTTTGGGGGGCTCTCTGTTACACATTATTTTCATCATCCCTATGTCCATTAATGATGTAAACCTATATGTTTCCTTCAGAGCGGTCAGTGGCCTGAATTCCTAAAGAAAGAAGGGAGAAGAACTTTTCCTAAGAGAAGAAGTTGTGTTTTGCTCCGTAAAAACCCTATTTTGGAGCATTTCCGCAGACTGCTATATATCTGGGGTGCGGAAATGCATGATTTTCATAGGCTTCATTATATCTAGGTTGCATATTTTCCGCGGTTTTCTCTATAGCTAGGGTGTGAAAACCTTTGTACGTGGGAAAAACGAGCATTTTTCTCGATGCTTCTAGAAGGAGAAGCTTCTATGGTGAGGTGGCCTCCGAATGGTTTGGATCTTAATCACTTTCATGATTTAGTGGGATCATCCTAACCTCCTCACCTTATCCTCTTCAGCTTATAAAAGGAGAGGAGCTCTCATGGATAAATTTATCTTGGTTGAGTTATTGAGTTTTATAGCTTGGAGTTTTTGGAGCTTGTATGTTGGATTTGAGCTTTGATTTGTCAAGATAGATTGTGAGTAGCTATCAGATCTACATTCTCAGAATCCATGGATTAGAAGTGTGTGGGAAGCAAAGAACTGTTGGAAGGAACCTGAAAACATCAAGACATCTGGTTGTATCTTTCTTTCACATTCTTTAATACAAATACACTTTTCTTTCCTATATGAATGTCATTTGTCCATATTGTATGATTCCTTGATCACGTACATAGTTTCATATTAAATGCTTTGTTATTCTTGTCTTCATTTGCTTGTGATTACTTGCAGATATTTCTCATAAACCTCGTGAAGGAGATTGGATTGCATTGGCGAAGTCAGATCTTCAATATTTAAAAGGTATGTTCTAGATCCATTTCTCATTTGATAATTGAAATCTAGCGAAAGAGTAGTGTGTTGTCTTGTTTTGTTCTAGATCCAGATGGATCTAGGGAGATTAGTTTATGTCCGCATTTACCAATTTATCCTATAACAACAGAGTTGCATCAATTTTGCACATTGTTGGGGGTTCTGGAGGACTTGCTCCATTTGCGCTCACATGGTTGTCGTATCCTGCTCCATTGCTGAGTCTGGATCAGTGTGCGCATATGGTATCTCTAGGTCCTTTGGTACTTCGGCATCATGCATCATGATTTGTGGGACATCCTCATCCTTAGGTGGTGAGTTTATTTATTGGTCATGGTCAGCTTCCGACTCTTCTTTTATTCTGGCATCTTTGTCTTGTGCTGAGGACTGAGGTTGTTGTTCCTGGGTGCTCAGATTCGAAACATCTAGCATCGTACTTTTCTTCGGGGCTTTGAGGTCGGGATTGGAAATTTTTGAGTTGGGATTGGGGGGTTCTCTGGTTGTCTGTGGGGGTTGTCATCCCTCTGTCTCTTGATGGTCGAGCTACATCAGGTTTGAGGTTGTGATCTGATGGGGGTTGGCGGTGAGGAGGTTTGGTAGTTGGAGTGGTGGTGGAGGCTACTCAACGATGGGTGTGGATGGAAATGTTTCAGGTTCTGGGTCATCTTGGATATCAATGATAGTGGTGATTTTGGTCACGGTGTGGGTGTGGGGAGTGGAAGATGCAAGGGGTTGTGGGTTTACAGATTTTCTCAGCAAAACCCCCGTTTTGAGCATCTTCAGCATTGGTTCGGTACCAAGCACAATGCCTAGGATCTGGTTGACCTGCTCACCTAACAGCACGACGTTAGCTTGAAACTATTCGAGGAGAAGTATTTTCCTCCACTCCAACTGCAATATGTCTTCCTCCTCCTCTGAATCTGTTTCTGTCGGAGCGTCTAGCTTCTTCGACACGAGGCCTGAGCTCGATCCCTCTCCTGCTTCCTTGTCTTTATTCTTGAGCATCTCAGTAGGAAAAATGTAATGCATTCCTATTTTATGTGGGCCACGTTTAACTCCTGGCCATGGCATGGCCTCCTTTTCAAAGGCTTCCTCATCTAAGTAGAATGGTAGCATCTGTGTGTGAAAATATTCCTGGCTGGCATGCCTCGGCCAGATGAATGTATTGTGCCAGTACATGCTGAATGCAATATTCCTCGTGTTATTATTGAGGATATCCTATGGGATCCACGGCCTCTATGTTGCGTCAATCATAACATTATACCATTTGGCAAATGATACATTGTTGAGTGTTGTGTTCTCTAAATCTAGTCTAGACTGCCATGGCTCAAACATCTTCGTCAGGTGCCCTTCGAAACATCCTCTCCTTCAGAGGATAGTCCAGTAAGCTACTGGATATCCCATGCATGGATTGGATATCGCTTATCCAGCCATAGGCTTCTGTCGTGCACTCTTCTTATCAAAACTTTTGTGCAACGCGTAATTTTTCCCATGGTGTCGAAGACTGGTAAGTATCTAAGGTTCATGATGGTGGAGTTAAACAAATTGATGAACTCCATTTTCAGTATAAAATGCATATCTCTGGTTCCATCTGGGGCTAACTCCCAAAAGATGTCTGGGTGCATCTGTGGGAAAAAAGCTGAATCTATGAGGTCAAGTTCAAGCAACCTGATGTGCTCTACCTTCCCTTTGAGGTCACCTATGATCTCGACCCAGGGGTCATAGATCTTGTCTGGTACTGCTTCTTTCATCATGGTCTTTGACTTGCTATGGCTCTCAGCATTCGCACTTCTGTGCCAGATAAGAACTAGGCTATGTCTTTCTCTTTTGCACTGGTCTCTACTGGTTCTCACTGCTGAGTGTGGAATTGACTATGATCATTTTAGAAACAATACCTTCTCGACTGAGTTATGAGAGTCTTATGTCTGGATTAATGGGTAAGGTTTAACAATAACTGCTCCTCATCATGACTGTATCGACACAACAGGGTGTGAGTTGTCCGACGGGATGGTTTGATCAAGGGAAATTTGATTGGGCGGTTTGGGTATTTACTCATTTGAGTGGAATAGGGACATGGATGAATTAGGACCTTTGTTTTTAATAGGTGGGTGTCTCGATGTGAATTTCGATGGAATCTTGGCATTATGTAGCTTTATGACTTAACTGGTGACAGTTGGGGTACCAGAATGGCAATAAAGAGTGTGACTAGATGGGGTTAGCATGGCCTTTAACTCAGATTGGATTTGAATTCGTGGCCTCTCCAACCACAAAGGTTGTCCCTATCATCTTTAATGCCTATCATCAATGGGATTTTTCATACATCAGGTTCTGTATGGCTAGGTTGTCATATCTGTATCAATCAACACTTAAACAAACAAATGAACTGTGTATTATGGCGCAACACTATGCACATGGTCATTATTAACTGAATTTACAAAATTTCAGAAAGACAACAAAAATAAAATCTAACTATTGTAAAAGCTTTGAAGGATTGGAGTGACTACCCTTCTTCTTAGTTTCGAGATAGGTAGGGCTTCAGGAGAGCACCATTCACCCATCCCAGTCATATCACACCATCCAGTTGCACGAGTCGGACTGCTCCTGATGGTCGGATCTCTGCAACTATGAAGGGTCCCAACCAGTGCATCCACAACTTTCCAGGGTGCATCTGGTATCGACTGTCATAGAGTAACACCTTGTCCCCTTGTGTAAATACCTTGTTATTAATGTGTCGGTCATGCCAAGATTTTTTTCTTTCCTTTTCAACAGACTGGTGGAAATTTGCTAGAAATCTGGTCTCTTCGAGTTCTTGTAGCTCTGCAAGTCTCTGCGCCACTGATTCTTCATTTTTCATATGTGTGGCTTGTGCAATATACAGACTTGGGGTGATGAACTCTGCGGGAACCACTGCCTCTTTTCCATAAACCAACTAGAATGGTGTGTATCTATGGAGTTTCTTTATGGTTGTCCTATAGGCCTATAGTACCACTAGAACTCTATCATCCCAGTCCTCTCAGTTTGCGCAACAGACCTTTGTTAGTCCCTTTTCCAGGATTTTGTTGAAGGCTTCGACTATTCCATTGGCCTGTGGGTGGTATGGACCTCTCTTGTGATGTTGAATCAGAAATTTTGCAGTAAGTGTTTCTATAGTGCTACTAATGAAGTGAGCTCCCTGATTGTTGGTTAGGCTCCTGGGACATCCAAAGAAGATAATGATATTCTCGAATATGAATTTGGAAGTAGTATCCGTCGAGCAATCCTGTAGTGCTGCTTCTTCTGCCCAATGAGTAAGGTAGTATTTTGCGGTAATGATGTACCTTTCCTTTGAATGTTTTGTTGTAGGGTTGATTGGCCCAATGAATTCAACTGCCCATTTCTCAAATGCCTGTAGCGCCCTAACGGTTTGTAATGGAAGTTCATCTCGGCATGATGGCTTGCCCACTCTTTGACAAACATCACACGATCTAGCGTATACTTTTGCATCTTTGAAAATTGTTTTCCACCACAGTACTGGGTGTGGAAATTTCTGTGTGGTTGCCTTTCCTCTTACATGTCCTCTTGCAATTCCACTATGGAATTCCCAGAGTATATCCTTTCTTTCATGGTCCAAGACACAGTGTCTAAGGATGTTGTCTAGTCCTAGTTTATACAATTTCCTGGTGATCAGATGATAACTTACTGCTCTGATGACCATATGGCATTTCTAGGTTACATAATATGTTTCAGGGCATGCTCCTGTGCTGAGAAAGATTTCTATGTCCTCCAGGTATTTTGGTATTGCCTCAATCCTGAACAAATATGCATCTGGGATATGATCATTGATTGCTCCACCACTTTCTCCTGACTCTAGTATGGATATATGGTCAAGTCCGATGTTGCATCGTCATGGCTTGATGATGACTTCAAAGGAAAATTATTGAAATAGTAATAGCCATATGAAAATTCTTCCTTCCAACATAAGTTTGTTAACTAGGTATTTTAATGCTGAATGATTAGTAAAGAATTTGAAATGAGATATTAACAGATAGTGTCTAAATTTATGTAAAGTGTAGATCATTTCTAAGCCTTCCCATTCTGTCATTGTATAGTTGCACTCTGCTTGCGACAGCTTCCAATTCGCAAAGTATATAGGGTGATCCATAGCTCCATCTCCTGGTTGCGTTAAGATAACTCCTAAGGCAATTCCTGAAGAATCTACATGGATGTGAAATTCCTTCTCCCAATTTGGGAATATCAGAATTGGTGTTGTGATGAGTTTTTCCTTAAGTGTTTCGAATGCTTTCCCGCACTCGATAGTCCATCAGAACATTTCATCCTTTTTCAGGAGTTTTTCTAGAGGTGAAGTAATGTTGGCATATCATTGGATGAACCTATGATAGTAACCTGTGTGTCCCAATATGGAGTGCAGTTGTTTAGCACTCGTAGGTGGTGGCATATTCACGATGACCGCAAATTTAGATGGGTCTACCAATACTCCTTCTTGGCAGACTATGTGGCCCAACAAATTTCCATGTGGCACACATAAGATACACTTCCTAAGGTTTAATGAGATTTGTAACTCTCTGCATTTTTCGAACATTAGCCTTAGCAGTGCTACATGTTCCTTAAGAAGGCTATATATTGTCCAATCATCCATATAGACTTCTATGAACTTGTGAATGAACTCTCTAAAGGATGTTATCACAATCCTGGATAAGATTGTAGGGGCATTCTTTAGACCAAATGGAATCACATTGTATGCAAATGATCCCCATTCGGTAATGAATGTGGTTTTTCTCTTGTCCTCTTCAGCAATCCTGACTTGATGGTATCCTGAAAATCCATCTGTAAATGAGTATGCTTCCTTCCTCGCAACCTTCTCTAGGACCTCATCGGTAAAGGGTGTTGGGAAAGGGTCATGCACACAAGTAGAGTTGAGTCTTCTATAGTCCACACAGACTCTGATATGCTCAATGTATTTCTTACTTTGAATGACTATCGGGCTAACCCATTCTACTTCTTCTACCAGAAAAATGAGACCTGCTTCTAACATCTTATCAATCTCCTTTTTGACTTTTTATTTTATTCTCGGGTTAAGACAGTATGGCCTATTTCTAACCGTCTTGGATCAAGGTCTTAACTCAATCTTCATTTCTCCCAAAACTACTTTGATTCCCTTTAATTCTGAAAAATTCTTTGGGAACAAATATTCGTATTCCCACAATAAACTCTATATTTCCTGACTTGTTTGCTCATCCTAGTAATATCCCACCAAAGCTATTTTGGGTTTCTCTTCGGTACCTATGTCGAGTCTCTACAGTTTTAATGGGTGATTGTAGGAGCTATCAGTCTAGCTAGGTATGGTGTTTTGGATTTCTTTGTTACCCTCGGTCTCTTTGATGTCTAGGTTTCTCAGTTCTTCTAATTCATCTAGGCTTTCTGAAGCTTTTCTAATATGATAGAATTTTATAGAATTTTCAATCAGGGGTAAGTAAACTCTAGTTTGAATTTCTTGGGTATGCTGGGGACACACTACAAAGTTTGATCCCGTATGACTATTAGCTATAAAAGGAAGTTCTTTAATCTTTTGCAGGACTAGTTCAAGCGCAGGGTGCTTACTTGTGAACAAGAAGTCATTGCAGAAATGAGCTGCCAGTATTTTCCAATCACTAGTCTGTCTTCTGGTTTCCTCATGTATAAAACAAGCTTTCAAAATTTTTCCTAGAGAATGGGGAAATATCTGAACCCAGAAGAGAGAGGGTATTTTCGCAACCTACCATTGTGTCACACACTGTTCGATGTGTATTCTAGGGCTCGATTCTTTGATGATCAGTTGCATGGCATGGAGGTCCATCTGTATCTCTGATTCCAACTATTCCCTATTGTAGAACCTGTATTTGAGATCTTTCTTCACCTCGTCCCAAGTTTTGAGTGTGGTTTTATGAGTATCCCACCATTTGGCGGAGGTGTTCTGGAAAGAGATATCTAGTACCAAGATTCATTGATCCTCTCTCATCTTCTCTTCCATGCTCTGCAAGAATTTGCCTAAGTTTGAGGTGCCATCATATACTAGGTGTCCTTTGACTTCAGTCCCAACCCATCTAGTCATTCTAATAGTTTCACATCTTCTTGAGAATATTTCATGCGAACCTTGTTGCCAACTATCAAAAGCCAGTTCTGAGTCTTCGTCTGCTGATTGTATACTTCTCCAGCTTACTAATCCATCTGTAGTAGGTTTTATATAATCGTTTCTTGTCCCAATTTTTATAGTGTACAATTGGTATAGGTCTTCTCCTTCCATATTATTGTCTGTTGGTTCTGTGTACCTGGTTCCTCTATATGGGTCCAAAGGTTGAACTACCTTGATTCCCGCAGCTTCAAAATTCATGGTGTCTTTATTTAAGTCAATTACTGCATAATTTTCGTAGGTCCAATCGATGCCAAGTAGTTCAGGGTAGGGGCCCTTGTCTCCCATGATATCAATGACTTCAAAGTCAGCCATTATTTTTACTCTTGCTACATCGATTTCCACGTTCTCTAGTATTCCTATGGGAAAGATACAGTATTGGTTTTCCATTCTTAACTAAATCGGGGAATCTGTCCATCTTGGTTTTCCTAAAGCTTCCTAGGTCTTCTTGGGAAGGATGTTCACATATGACCCTAGGTCCAACATGACGTTGTTAATTTCGAAGTCATCTAACTGGGCTACCAGTCAGAATTCTTTTCCAGTTCTTACTTTTCTTCATTGCACTCTCTGAGTACTCTTATCAGGAAGGTTAGCCATAATCCTTGATTCTAAGGTTCATTCATTCCCTAAGACTAGGTACAACACATTGCGCAACTTCTCTTTCAGTTGATCATTCCCCAGAATGTTGGAGAATAATTGAAACTAGAGGTCAACTGCATTTTGAGGTTGCTCAGGTTGTCTTGGTATGCCTAAAGGGTTTCTAGGTGAAGGGGTTGAAGTAGGTACTTGTGCTACTTTAGGATATACAACCAGCTGAGGGAGATTCTCTTGCATTTCACAACTAGGAATAGTCTGGAATACTTCTATAGCATCTTTAAAGAACAATTTTTTCTTTAGGGGATCATACCTGTCTCCCTTAGGTGCTTCTTTTTGAATCTGAGGTAGAGTATCAATATTAGCTCCTGTCTTCACATCTCCTCGAGTGACGATGTTAAGATTTGGCAATTGTCCCTTAGAAATCCTTTTGATCTCTGAACTAATAAGGTTATTTCCTCTTTGTCGTACCCTGTCTTCCAATTTTGCAATTAGCTCTCGACAGTCTTCGGTTGCATGTCCGTTGGTTCTGCAATGAGAACACCATGGCCACCTTGGATGAGGACAATCTCTAGCCAAGTGACCTTGTTCATCAAAATTATAAAATATGCTCGATCCTCTTCCGCCAGTTCTTCCTCCTCTGAAATATCCTCCAGCTCCACCTCCACGACCTCATCCTGGTCCTTGAGGGTTCTCGTTTACCCTGAATGCTTTTTGGTCTAGCCTTTCTGCCAGTGCATCCAATGCCCTACATTTATTGGTAGTATGTGTGGTAGATGCGCAGAAATCATAGTGGACTGTGTTTGGTATCGTCGAATATTTCTGCATGATGGGGCACTATCTTGGTCCATGCACACGGGTTCGGCAGATCTCACAATACTCTATTGTCAGTGCTTCTTGACCTCCCGGGAATGCGTGATATGGGGCGGGATGGTGAAATGGTCGGTTCATTGATACTTACACAAATCCTCATGTGGGTCCTGGTGGGGTTGCCATCAGATCCTAAGGAGGTCCCATCCCTCTCACTCGTGGAAATTTGTTCGCTAAATGACCTTCCATATAGCATCCAGTGCACCAAACCTGTGGTCGTCCTGGTCTGGGTATCGTCAGTTCTTGAATATTTTCTGTAAGTGATCATATCTTCCCTTATAGTTGTGCTATATTTGCATCTACTGGGGGTTGGGGAACTCTCAAGCTCCCAGGGTATCTAGCCATGTCTTCAATCTTCATCGATTGTTCCAAGGAGTCTGTTAACGTGGCTATCCTCTGTTGCGTTAGCGTAATCCAAGTCAGAGGTAGGAGCCCTTGAATGTACCACTCCCTTTGATGTTCTTCGTGTATTGGATGTGCCAACCTTCCTATGGCATATTTGAACTTCTTGTTGTATTCCTAGGCTAATTTGCCTTCTCTCTATTGGATCTCGCGCAACTTAGACATAGCTTGTTGTTCTGACTGAGGTAGTTTGAACTCTGCTATAAACCTCGTCTGTACCTAGCCAAGGGTGAATGCTTTACCTTGCATCCCTGGCACTCCTGTTTCAATGATCTTCATGTACCACTTGAGAGTGTGACCTCTCACGGTAGTCTGTAACTCGACCAACTTGTTCGCATCTGGTGTTCCTCTAGATCATATGGCTTCACACAAGAACCAGTGTTGTCCAACGTCTTCATATCACTTACCCCAAAATTCTAGGTATCATGCAATCAACCCTTTCGCATGGTTGGCAATTGTTGATCCTGTTGTTCATATCAGTATGAACCCTAATAGTCCTTCTTGTGATCTACTAGGGAATCCCAATATCCTCCCTGTACTCGCACTTCCTAGTTGTGACTGGTTAACTAATTGTACTAGAATAGAACTTGCATGAGAAGGTAGTATAGAACTTATTGCTTGTATAGAAGGCACTTGGGATATGGGTGATTCAGGGATGGCACCACTGGCTTCGGGGTGGATTTATTTTATCTAGGGGGTCTCATTAGCTTCCACTGGGAAAATTTATTCGACCAGATTCCCAATCTCCCCTGTTATTGGGGTTGAATCTTCTCTTTCTCCTTGAAGATTCATGCTGACTTCCTCCTCTCTCACATCCGCTCTTCCTCCTTCTCGTCCCACCTCCTGGGGACTTCTTTCTCTCCTTACTTCTCTTTTGTTCAATCTTTGACTGGCCAACCGTTCCTGTATTCTCATCCTCTATATTTCTTCCATCTTTCTTTCTTCGCTTTCTCCCACTCCTCCTTCTTTCCTCAACTTTTTGGACTTTCTTGCGGCTTTCTTGATCTTTTCGCGCCACCACTTCTCAACTATGGAGGCTCTCTTCAAGGCTCACTCATATCTTGAATCCATTTCTTGTTTTTTCTGCCCAATTTTTCAAAGAACCCTTCCCCTTCTCTCATGCCATGACTCTCACCCCATCTCGCCCTACCATTGATCAATGCCAGATCTATGGATCGGTGGTAGTATCATTCCTACAGGTTCCCTTTTACTATGAGTCCTGGAAACATAACAATTTTGTTGGCGTGAAATTTTTCAGACCAGGGTCCTTCTTAGGTTAACAACAAAAGGCACCATGTAGTCTAGAGAGCTGGCATTTTCATCTCCTCCGAAGAGAAGAAGTCTCACCCGAAGTGCTGCTGAGACAGATAGATAGGGAATGGTAGGGAGAAGACTACATAAGATCCATAGAGCAATGTAACTCACTTATGTTCTTGCGTAATCTAAATTATCAGATCAGAAACATCTAATTGCAAGAACCAAACCTACTGGCATTGCGAGCATCGGTTAAACATAGAAACATCAATTATAACTCATACGCTATACAAAAATATTGAAATGCATAAGAACACATGTAAAGACACATCAGATTTTAAAATTTATCCCTTCATCATATTATCTCAAAGATCATTCTTACATCACAGACTCAGAATTACATAGAAATGTTCAGTACAAAATATTGGCTCCAGACCTCAGCCACAGAGTTCTGATTTCCCAGCTGGTAGGTCTTGTTCATTACAGACTCTAATCTTCTTGATTTACAATAGCTAGCGACAACTAGTTCCAAAACCTTGGGCAATGCCAATAGACCTGACTTTGATTGACACAACTCAACCTAACAACATCAACTAATGACCAAAATGGACGAATGAACCAACCCTTTTACAATTATATTATGTTCTATATATAGATGGGTTATGTCTTCTTGTTCAGCTTGCACGCCTTCTTGTTCTGTTGCAACTATCTGTTTCTTAGCTGGTGTTGCACTGGCTTCCACAACTATTTTTTGTTATTCTTCCTTCCGGCCTCTGATGGAGGTTGCACGACCAACACTTGCGTAATTCTTTCTCAACAATGAAGGGCCCAACAACAGCCAGACCGACTAGGTCATGAGGACTGCTGGAAGAAAATGAATAGCAGCAGTCAGAGATCGTCGACATCGACAAAATTCCATCCCCGGAGACAATATCAGTGAACTCCACACCGATTGTGGAAGAAATGTTTCAACCACAAGTAGAGGCCATTAAGGAGGATACACCAATAGTGGCGCAGGAGCCTCATAATGAGGAAGCAGAAAACCAATAGGAAGTGCAACCGGGAAGCACCAAAGTAGCTTTGAAAGTCAATGGAATGACAAAAAATATGGAAGTAGCAGTGCAACCAGACGAGTTGCAAACAACCATATCAGGTCAAGCAGTAGAGGAGACCGCTGCAAATTCCTCAGCTTGGCCAGAATGTATGATGGGGGAACAAATGAAAGTTGTTGGAACTTTGAACCAGCCACCATAGAAAGAAGACAGAGTTCAGAGACCAAGCTCACCCCACAAGAAACCTGCAACAAAAATTGTTCTACCACGCATACCAGCTGGCGTACAAGTAGAACCATAGCTATTGGGTCACATTGGGAAGCTCAAGTATTCTAACCATGACGTATCAGACAAAACCAAGTTCCTGGAACTTGTGCAAAGGGTCTTTATGTAGACCATAGGCGTAACTCAACTTGGAGAAACGATCAATCAGCCACACCAATGGGCAGCTGGGCTAGAGAGAACAAGAATCTTAGGTTTGCTGAAGCTACCACATTTTTGGTAGAGGTTGGTACATGACAACATGCATCAAGAAGATGTTAGCAGTCACACATGAAGGGGATATATGGCTGGACAAACCTGTCCCCATAACTATTGAGCTTATTGCGCAGATAACAGGACTACCAATCTAGGGTATGGATCCTGTGTTGATTCTGGATGACAAATCCAAGGAGAAAGCGTTGGCAGAAGAAATGAAGAAGAAATATGGCACCACCAGGGGAACGAGGGGCATCATGATCAAATGAATCAACAATGCAACTAAATAATTGGGCGTAAAGATCTTAGCTTTCAAATTGCTCAGAAAATGCCGCAAAGATGAAGTACTCGCAGGAGTCACTGCAGCTATAGCTCAGTGCGCAAAAGGCACCTCTATGAGTTGGGTGCCATATCTATTGAACTTATTTCAAGAGGAATGTAAGGATGCGCAGGACCTAGGCACAAAGTTCCATTACTCATGTTTGATCACCCTAATAGCCTTCATGGGATAGCGATAACCAGGGTATGTAATTTTTTGTACTAGACCACAGCTAGCGGGAGAGAGATACCTATTACTGAGATCCGGGCCATAGGCCAGGCATAAGAGGGAGAATGGAATCATATTTGAAGCATACCTACGGGACATACAGGAAGCTATCAGTAGATCATGGAGAGTAACACGAAAGGCTATCGCGTGATATGTGGACATCGCCAACTTCCGGGCCACACACCAAACAATGTGGATACAACCAAGGGAGGATCGAAATAAATAGTGGCTATAGATGCGCTACTACATCACAGAGGGTGATATCAACATGGTTATAAACGAATGGCTTGATGAATGGAGGATCCCAACCATTACTAGGGAAGTACCAGAAAGAATAGTAGAAGGACGGGTAGTTTAGGCAGAAATGCAGCCTCCATAAATCCCAGTGCCCAAGAAACCGAGGACGGGCCAAAGAAATATGACTCATGCAGATGAAGGGTCAAATCAGACAAGGACCTAGAATGGAAAGAAAGAGACTAGACAACTGACCAATGAAAAATAGAAATAGGTTGAGGGAGCGCAGGAGACCACCCCAAATCCAATCATACAGGAACCAGGGGGAACTAAGAGACCAACCGTGCAGGTAGGAGGCACATGAAAGAAATCAAAGGTGTAACAAGCATCACCAGACTATATGATCACAGAGGATGATGGGGAAATGATCACCAGAATGGTCCAGGATTTCCTAGCAGAAGACTTCGATCATGCAACACATCACAGGGATAAACTGCAAAAAGAACTGGCGAAAATGGGACAGTTCCTCAAGAAATTTGGGGAAGTACAGATAGAAAGCAGTAGCAAAGGTGTAGAGCCATCAACACTAGAGACCAAAGAAAGAGTGGAGGTATAAGAATGAGACTCGGTCCACTAAATTCCACATGCAAAAAAAATGATCTACATCAAACATAACATGATGCGCATGGATGAAATCGTGGGGTAGACACCCTTGAAGGATTTAGACCACATCTAATTGGTCTTGACGTGGATTCCATCAAGGGCACTACACAAATTGTAGGTTAGTGTCGACCACAAGGTATAGTCTCGTGNCACATAAAAACTTGGTCAAGATACAACAAGCAACAAATAAGTAGGAGGCACTTGAAAAAGTTTGTGAGTAGGCCAAGTTCAAAAATCAGGAGGAAAAAGAATGTAGGAATGAACTGGAACAAAGAGTGGGAGGAAATGAGCTCTCGGTAGCAAAAGAGATCAACCAGATTGAGCAGGCTATCGAGCAATATCATAAGGAGATCGAGAATCTCTGAGAATATCTCACACCAACCAATCCACCAGCAGTGAAGGAGCAAATGAAGTAGGAAGCAATAATGCAATTGTAGGAGATAGAGCAGCAGGTTAGCACAACATCTGAATTGTTCGATAAAGCAACACAACTTTGGACAAGGTTGGTGGAGGATCCACAGGTCAAATGCTGGGACAAGGAAGAGGAAAGGATCAATGCAGTGATCCAACAACTCAAACAGAGGTAGAAGACCATACCAATCCCAGAATGAGTCAAAGGGATGCAAGAGATGAAGAAGATGCAGGCAGAACTTATCACTGTGCAAACACAGAAACAGGAGCGTCAGGCTCAAATAGATCCATTACAAGAATGGGTATCAGAAGTACTTGCATAGGTAGAAGGAGATAAAACACAAATAACATAGACCCAGGCAGAATGTGCAGGATTGCTGAGCGACAAAGTGGCAGTTAAGGTAGCGAACACCATCAAGGAGAAGTCCACGCAGGCACTGACAAAAGCAACAGAGCTCAAGGAAAAGTTCCATATGATCACCAAGGAGATCAAGGAAGCTCAGAAGGATTAGGTGACTTGAGACGAGTCACGTGTCAGTGTTGTGGGTCTGTTGGCACCAGGACGAAGTGAAAAGAAGGATGATTGTGGGAAAGAAAGTGTGCAAAAACTGAAGTAATAGTTGGAGGAAGAACAGCAGATGCACATGCAAGAAAGCGTGCACAAAGAAAGCGACAACAGGAGGAATAACAACATGCGCGCATGGGAGAAAGACCTAAAGTTGGTAGGGTTAGGGTTTTGGTAATACATTGTAAATGGCTGAAGAGCTTGATAGATATAAATATAGATACATAGGTATCATATAGAGGTTTGATTTCTTTTTGTGCTAGTTCTGCTTTTGTATTTTTCCATCATAGTTATGTACGAGTTGATGCATTATTTAATACTGGTGTGAACCATCTTTGTAATATGTTGAGATAAGAACAGACGAGAGAAGGAAGATATGAGGATTAGATCGCAGGCTGTGGAGCCTTGTGCGATCTAGTTCACCTCATACAGATCTTACCCATCTGAGGAGAATTGTAAGCGCTCGGTGCTGGGAATGCAGAACTACCATAATAAAAGAGCCAAGAGCCAAATATTTGTGGACGTAGCCCAGGAGGGGGTGAACCATGGTAAAATATGTGTAATGTGATGAATGCATGTATATCTTTGTTTTCTTTCAGCAGTTAATTGTTATGATTAATGAATGAGTTAAAACATTGTTATGGAATACGACTGTGTTGTTCGGGAAATAAACTGTGAAACGTAAATGTGCACCTGTGAAGAATAGTAGATTTCAATCACAATTCATAGTACATGGCTCTGAATAATAAACCCCTATCTCTTACTCAATCCTAGGCTGTAAAAACCTGAGTCTTACAACCACCCATTTAAATCTATCTCAGGTGAGACTGCGCAGTGCATTATGTGTACTATGTTGCCTTCTGGTTTACCTGGAGGGCCGATAGTTTAGAGGCTTTGTTGGAAACCTGAAAGACATGAACCCTAGTTCAATAACTCATATGGTCAAGAAAAAAGAATAAGTAATTAAAACCAACAATCATTTATTAATAGAAATACTCTTTTTCCATCCAATCAATGTCTTGCAAATATTTGAATTATTATTACATGGGCATATTTGTTATGTATATTGATGGCTTATGCTATTTGATGTGATAACTTTATATATTATCACCATATGCTTGTACATCTTGGTTATTGGGGAAAAGTTGTAGGTGTATTGCTTTGGGTCTCGTGCTCAACGATGGTCTTCATCAGACATCCAGACAAGGTAAGTTCTTTATCTTGTCTTGTTGGCGTTTACAATTATATAGCATGCTTGGAATTAGAGTTGATTTTTACATTAATCTCTATCTTTTGTGGTTTACCCCATGCGATAGAGTAATTTTCCTCGTAAAAAGTGGTTGAAAAAGAAATTAATTATGGGTAAAGTGGTTGCAACAAGAATCTAATTAAGGATAAACTAGTTGCAACAAATTATTTATGATTTGATTAATTAAGGAAAAGTTAGTTGCAATAAGAAAGTGGTTTAGACCTAGAATAAGGAAAAAGGGTAAAATAGTTACAAGGTATCCCCTAAAAGAAGTCACTTGGGGAGTATAAATAAGACATCAAGAGGCTCCCATTAGAACCTATTGAGCATATTAAATATCTATAAGTGAATAAGGTGACCAAGGAGATCTGAGATGAATTTTAGAGGGAAGTTGAAGTAAAGAAGGCCGAAAATCCAAGGGAGGATGAAGTATTTTGATGATGTGTTATAAGGTATGTTATTTATAAGTCATCTTACCATTTTTCGCTATAAATTGTTTTCTAGAATGATTCAAATAGATAAAATTGGAGGTTTTCAAGAAGACATATCAAGGTACCTGTGGTACAATTTCCATCTACTAGGTCATTGTACTTTTGGAGGTACACTCTATGGAAGATACAGATTTTGACTAGTCCTAAAACTAGTTTTAAACAAGTGTTTCGGGTAAAACAATAATAACTTCTTCATAGAGAATCCAACTTATTTTAGACAAATTAAAATGGAATCAGTATAGGCCATATTTGTTTTTGTGTGAGTTTTCGAACAATATATCAAATATTGAGAATGTGGCATGTCATGCAAGTTTACTCTCTAGAATAGGACAAAATTTAGCAAGGTATTCCATTTTCTCTATCACTATTTTTCAAGAATGATTAAAGGAGTGAAACTTGGAGGAATTTCATAAGACATACTGAATAAGGTTGTGTAAAAGTTTCAAACCTTTATTCTTTACAGGTACAAATTTATACTTGTTGAAATTTAGGGTTTGTGACTAATCCAAAACTAGTCCCATGAGACTGAGGTAAAGGTTGATGAAGATTCTATTCTCTTGTTGTTGAAGTTGAGGAAGGTATGTAGGTATGTGATCACATACACCAGGTCAGATATAGGATTAGAGGTATGTTTATATGCTTAGTTTTAATTTACATATTAGTGATCTTGTGGAGAATGCTTGAGGCATGTCTTGGTGAGTTTTTGGTATATGTCTTGTGGTACATATTGGATGTATTGTACATGTTGTTTGAGGCAGATCTGTTGAGGCACATTGTGTTGGTTGTGGAGCCTGATTATCTTCCTGATTCAAAGGTCTTTTACTTTGAGCCATGTTTATACCCCATGAAGTATTTACACCCTAGAAGTATGTACACTCTTCCACGCGGGGGGGTGCAGAGGGGGGGTACCCCCTCTGTGGGGTCCGGGGGGGCTATCCCCCCAGCTAGGGGAAAGCGGGCCCCCAACGGGGGTTCGGGGGTGAAGCCCCTGAAGGAAAAATTGCCTTGTAAATGTATAGTATAATTTAATTGTAAATCTTGACTGTTCATTATAA
>SNQJ01S0020468.1:34120-69579 GCA_010110895.2 Picea sitchensis
GCCAGGCAGGTCAAGGCCAAGCCCACTAAGGTGGAAACTAGATTGTCTCATCAAGGACTCATTACTCTCATTGTCAAAGAGTCATTGAAGAAAAGGCAGGTAGATTGGAATTACTTCCTCTTCTAGAATGAATTCCAGACTAATTGGCAACAACATGAGAAGGGTAAAAAAGTTGCCACTAAGAAGACCATTACTCCTAAAAGAAGTCATAGAAAACGAAAGGGTATCTCACCACCAAGAGATCTGATAGAATCATCCTCTGTTAAAAATAAAAGAACCAAAAGAAAGTTATAGTTTGAGGGTGAGCAGTTCAAGGACCTTGCTCAAGGAAGTAACCCTTTAAACTTGCCCTATAGTGATTCAGAGCCAGAACAGGAGTTAGCAGAGGCACAAGGTAATGTATAGGCTAGACAAGTTGCAGACAATTGTTCCAACTTACCTTCACCAACTCCCCCAGAGGCACACAATCCACCATTAGCAAAAGCTTCGTCAAGTAAGCCTAAAGCATCTAGGGCACGGAAAATCAATAAACTCCTGCAACAAGTCTATGAAATGGAAGTCTTGGAAAGAGTTATTAAAAAGGAAAATACATACTTGACTGAAAGAAATGCAGATCTTTTCAAAATAAACCAAAACCTCAAAGAAAAGCATGATAAGATCAAAGACAGGAACAAGGTGTTGATAAGGGAGAACATGAAGTTGTACATGCAGCTTAGAATTCTGAGGCTGAAATTAAAAGATTCTCAATCGCCAACACAAGAGAAAACAGGTTTGGAAACTCTAGCCAACTTAGCTACAACCATGGTAGATTTACTGGATTCTTCCACACAGCAAGTTGAAGTTCGCAGATCTGCACGAACAAGAGCTGCATCATCCAAAAGACCTTGAACATTCAACAAAGAATCAAGGTAATCATTTTTGCAAATTTTGAAGTTTTCTCAAAGCTAAATTTTCTGTGGTTTAGGCAAATAGGATGACTATTCATTAACCACCGAAAGCATAGCTTTCGGTAGTTAATCCACTCATGAGTCTTATAGGTTAACCACTGAAAGCCTGTCACTGCCAGAATGACCGAATTTTTGCCCAGATCGGGATTTTTTGAGTTGGAATGGCTTGAAACGTCTTCGAATGGACATTTGATGAATTGTCAAGTCAGATCCAATAGCTATTTTTGATGGATAAGGTAAAGAAGAGGTGTTTCAATCATTTTTGTTACCTTTTACAAAGGCAGAAAATCAGGGTTTTTGCACACCTCAACAAATTCGAATTGTATCTCTTGGAAGAGTCATCACTTAGCTTCGGAAGGCTATTTTGCACTGCACCATGACTCTACAAGATATGAAGACCATGAAATGTGGGATTGACCTCATTTTGAGGATCATTCCATATCTTTTGCAAACTGAATTTTGACTTTCTATCTTTAGTATATCTGATCCATGCTTTTAGGATCTCAAAACTACATTGTAAATCTATAAAGCTAAAGGTAGAAGATGAACTAAGGGTTCGATTTTGAGTTCTATATGCTACTGTTTTGTATGAAAGACACTTTCTTTAATATATCATCCAACAAGCTTCTTTCATTTGTTACTGTCAGACCTTCTTTCATCTTTGTCTATGCTTATGAGTGGAATTAGTTCTTTTGTCTTTGTTTAATGATCCTATGGTAACTGTCATCTTACTTTTGATTATTAAGCAAGAATCACAAGCATCCTTGGCTAGTTTGTTGACCCATCATATATATGGTTTTATGTATGTTTTGGTTAATTGATAAGTTTTCTAATCCATTTGTTATACAAACCTATCTGACAATATCTCTTGAAGGCCTTGTGTTGCATGATTATAGTTAAGATTGTATTGAGAATACAACCCAGAGTTTAAGATATTCATCTTGATCCAAAACCTCCACCTATTATTGAGAAAATAGTTTCCAAAAAGATTGAGTTACCAGGCATCTCTGACTTACAGCCTAGGAGAGTTTCCTGGAGTGATAACACTATCCAAAAACCAAATACCATAAACCCTTACATCAAACCATGTGCCACAGCCTCACTATTATGTAGCCTCAAGCTAAACCAACAACTTCAGCAAGACATCACAACCAAAATATCAATACCCATATGTCAAATATCAACTGTATCCCTCAACAAATCTGATATATGCAGCAATACTGAACATCCAATACCATCTCAAGAGCTAAACCCTATCTCACAAAACATACCTCAAACAAGATGTGCCATATCTCTCATAAATAGACCCAACCATGTTGCTACCGCAATTTTTCTACCGCACTTTTTCTGCCACGATTTTTCTGTTGCACTTTTTCTGCCGCACTTTTTCTGCCGTGATTTTTCTTCCACACTTTTTCTGCCCCGATTTTTCTGCCGCACTTTTTCTACCGTCATTTTTCTGCCGCACTTTTTTTGCCACACTTTTTTTTTCGTACTTTTCCTACCGCACTTTTCCTGCCGTACTTTTCTCTATCAATAATACCTTCCCAAATAACCTTTCACAAAATAGATATTCAATGATATTCAAGTGTGATAAAATGAGAGAGCCTTGCCTCTTATTTATATTTTCGTGTAGCATCCTACTTTCCTTATCTTGGGGAGTTCTCCATTAACTTTCTATTTAAATAATTTCTTTTTCAAACACTTTGACTTTTTTGGGGGGCTTCTATATGAATCATGAGGGTTCTCCAAATTCATATGGCCATAACTCTATAATCGTGAGGAGTTATGTGACGTTCCACATACCACCAGAAATGGCATGACAAGGAATATCCATCTAGGATAGTTTCACTGACAAATTCACTGACCTTCATCTCATTGATCCATAATTAAGCATGGGTTATATAACCATACTTCTAGGATAAATCAATCCGCAAAGCGTCTTCCCATGAGGGCTTTCACCATAAGGGGACCACTTTGGATTTCAACCATTTGTACTTCTTATCAACCATGACAAGGCAATAATGAGTCATATTTACATCAAACAAACTTGGGTCCATTACCCAAACCTTTGTGCTACCGAACTTTCTTCAAGGGTTGACATCAATGACAGCCAACCTTAATAAACATGTATAAAGGCGACAACAAGGTTCTTGACATACAAGGGTTCGTGTCGTCTCATTTATGGGTGCTTTTGTAGAGGGTGTATTTATCCTCGTCTGTGATGCAACATTTTTCCAAGCCCATTTATTTGCCATTAATTAATTAGAGTGTTTCCAAGTTGAATACAATAAGGGGCACTAAAAAGGAAAATACATAGCCCACATATGCTCTACCTTGGTTATCTTGGTTTTCCATGTTGAAGACAATAAGGGTAACTAAAATGGAAATGAATAGCCCACATACACTCTACCTTGGTTGGCATGATTGATTAATTAGTTATTTATTTTACGAGTCCCTCATTTTTTCGAGAAGCATTTCATTGTTCTAGAGATCCCAAGGATAGCATATGGAACGTTTATGATTGGATTTTATCTTTTGTCAACTACATTCCCCTCTGGACCTTCATCCCCTTCTTCCCATAAAATGAGGTACAATCCCTTCTTGGGTCAGTGCACCTGAAAACCCAAAATATGAGGAGACGAAATGGAATAAGTATGGAAACTGATAAGTATGATCGAGAACAATATGATGACTCTTCAAGGAACCCCCCAGTAGCAACCCATTCCTGAGGGTGATCAACTTACTAGGACGTAATGAAACCCACCAAGGTTAAATAAGGAAAAAGGTATAATTTCCAAGCAAATGTTTTGTAATCAAGAAAGGATTCTTTGCAACATATTCAAATGATTAAATTATTAAAGTGACACTTACCATGAAACCAGACTTATTACCTCATGAATCAAGACATGTTGTGCCCTGGCGCCAAGCCAGTGTGATAGATGTTGCTCTGTTGTTGGCGATGTATGGAAATGAATCAATGAATAGGAGGGACCCTGTGGGGATATGCTAGTCAATATGGATCTCGTCACTCCATGTCTGCTACATGTGGGCCTCAATACATGATCTCCTTAGTTACACCTAGTCTGAGGGGCATAACATTAAGCTCCTACTTTGGGATATGTGCTCACCATAGAGCACATGAGAACAATAGAAGCTCTAGTATGACATGTTCCTACACACTCAAGTAAAATCTTTAGGGCATCTAGGGTGGTTCTATCACCTCTTATTCTTATGAAATTATCAAAATCCAAAGAAAATGTCGAAAAGAAAAATTTCCAAAATTTGTATTCTAACATGTCAATATGATCATGAAAACATATAAGTATGACATAGAAATAACGCAATATGCAAGAAAAAATATGCAAATCGTCATCATGTATGAAAATCAAGCTAAGCTAAATGCAAACTATACCATTATGATATGCAATATGCATTATATATATATATAATGAAAAGCAAGATGCAAATGCCTACCCTCGCCTACCTACACTATTCTATGTTAGTAATAAATGATGGGTATAATCATATAACTAGTACAACCATGCTAGCATTGTATCAATACATGCACCTTTGTTCTTCATCATATACCAAAACAAGCATAAGTCAAGCACAAAAGGAACATGAGTTAGAGCATGTAGTATATCATAGGTAATCATAAAATTTAACTCATGGAGGTGGGAGGGAGGGAAAAAATCATGCCAAGCCATGTTCTCACTAGAATAGTCAATCCATATCTAAATAGGGTTGTGACAAGGTAGAGACTCATCAGGATAGCTCAAAGGGTCAGAAGGTTGACTAGCCTAAATCTTATCACTTCATGGGGCTTGATAAGGGGATGAACAAGAATCTGGAAGATGACTGACAATTTCTTAGGGGAAAGTTGAAAGATTGAGATATCAAACTTCTTAATGCATTCAACCTACCCTTAAATTCAAAGAAAAAAAAATTCCGTGGAGAGAACTTGGGACAAGGAACATGTTTCCTAGCTACATCCTGAATGACATAGAGAGATAAAGGAAAATAAGGAGGTTGGAAAACCTCATCACAAAAATCCTTCCCCATGTCAATCATGTATTAACCCTCGTTAAAGTTAGAGCACATCAGTGGCTCATAAGTATCTTCATAGAATAAATCTAACTGCTCAAAATAATATGTATCAAACCCCCCAGGGTATGACTAGTAATCATCATGAGAGTGTTGTGGTAATTCATCCTTGGGTGGTTAGAATAAATCCATGATCATGTCATCTTTGTGTTTTCAAACATCTAGTTTAGTATAAATCTCACATGGTGTTTGTAAGTGAAACAATTGAGCATGACCTCTAATGTCGTAAATGGGATCTCCATCATAAAAAATCACATCCCATTTATAATGTCTCCCAAAATGTATAAACTCATCAATATTATCAATCACATCATTATCTTCTTCATAATATGAAGGGTCTAGTACATCCAAGGGTTCCTCTATTTTGTCACCTTCTGAATAATAGAATAAAGCATCATCAGAGTCATGGAAAGGGAAATGACTTACCACATTCTCTTATTCTTGTGTAGGGGAAGCAGAAGCTTGGATGACTTCATCAAATAGAGAAGAATACATCATCATTTCATCCTCATGAATCACCTCTTCAGGCTCTCATTCTTCAATCAAGTCTTCGTTTTCTTCAATAGCCTCATGAGGAAATGCTTGCTCCTCTTCAAGGGATTGGTAACCCTCGTCACAAATATTCTCTTCAACTTCTTGTCTTTCAATGGATTCTTCATCTTCCTCATTAGGGATAGAACATAACCCTTCCTTGTGGAAAGTATCTTCAAAAAAAAAAATTCTCGAGGCCCATCGTTTGACAAATTCCTCAATGAAGACTATAAGAGAAGATATACATTTTGTCTCAAGAGCATGCTCTACCCACTTATTTTTCCTTATGTCTAGAGAGAGAAAAAACAATCTTATTATTACATCCTTATGTGTTACACCCATATTTGACACATACTTCAAGAAATTCTCAATCGAATTATGGGCACTTACTCCACAATATTGGAGAAATATAATGTGGATATCTTGGGATGTCTTCAATATCCAGGGAGGGGAACATCTTGTGAAGTGACCATTTGTTCAAGCATTTTCCTCAAATTATTCCATGGTTTCAATGCGTTTATCAGGGAGACCCTCATACCATACTCTAGCAGCATTATGAAGAGTGGTTGAAAAAATTTCCATCACCAAATACTCTTCATCGACATCTATGGGATTAAGTTGAAAGAAGGCCCAGAAATTACTCATGTGTTCTTAGGTAGACATGTAATCATTACCAAAAAACTTGGGCATTTGTTTTGTTATGTACTTAGAAATCATTCATAGAGGGTATCCTATGATTTTAATCATGTCCAAGGCTCTGAAAATATCACCTGGATCCCAAGAAGAAGCCATGGTTGGTGTTACACAATATTTTTTCGCAACTGATAATGTTCATTTATCCTCTATAATCCAAGGCATAAAATCCTTGATCGTTGAAGAAGAACCTTTCTTTGAGAGAAGGAAAATATGCAAAACGATTCATACATGTAAAAAGGGGTCATTAAATCCCTATTTCAAGAGAGTGTCGCACGTTATGCCATTGCAACATGTGACACCCTTAAATGTCGCATGTTGTACCACTGTAGGGTGCGATAGTGTCTTATTTTGAATCATTGCAGGGTGTAACATTGTCTAAAAGAGGAGAAAAATATGAAATTCGTGAAGTTTCTAGAAGAGAAGCTTCAAATATGAGGTGTCTTTTGATCGGTTTGGATCTCACCCGTAATATTGATTTGGGGAGATCCTAACCTCTCATTCTAACCTCCTTTTCAATCTATAAAATGGAACTTCTCTCATAAGGAAAGGTTAATAGTTAATGGAGAATAATGGTTGATAGTTTTTTTCTTTTGGTTTGTGGTTAGAATATTGTTAGCATTTATTTGGCCTTGAGAGATTAAATCTAAGCTAAAGTAGTCAGTTGATGGTGATGGATATCATGGATGCATTGTGGGTATTGGAGCAATGAACTTGTTGGAAGGAGCTTCACAACACCAAGGCATTGGTTGTAACTCTTCCACTATTTATCAATACAATTGCATATTATCTTTCCTATAAAGATTGTTAACTGTCTTTATTACATTTCTCCTTGGTCATTTGTATAGATTTGTCGAAATATTATTGTTTCTTTCATTGGTTAGCTTGTGTCCTTATGGCGGAAGTTTCCATCTCAAATATTTGGATCAAGCTGGCAGCTACAATTAGCAAGGATGACCTTCACTCAAAAGGTAAGAGCCTAGTATTTACTTGTTAATATTTCGATTATATGGATCAAAGGGAAGAAATGTGTTATGTGTTGTTTTGTTCTAGCTTTGGGCTCCCAAACTAGGGAGATTGGTTTGTGTCCGCATAAATGAATTTATCAGTAAATAAAATTGACGACTGCACTGGGTAGCGATCCTTCCGATTTGTTCTCTTGGTCTTGTTGCCTTTTCTTGTTTTAATTTTCAGATTCTTCACCTAACATTGTTTCATTAGTAAGCCTTGGAATTCAATGGAAATTTTTCATAACTTTTTGTTTTTTCCAAGTTTTATTTCCTGTCGAACCCTGTCTTTGATATAATGAGAGACATTGTCACACTATATTAGTTAGTATCCTATGACACTATTGGTTGTCCTCAGACACACACTTTTATTAAATAAGAAAATAAATTACATATGAGAATTTGCAAGAGTTTACACCCGAACAACTCAACCCTCTTGCAATGAGCTATATATAAGCTAAATGTCCTAACAAACTCTAGTTATTGATCACTTATTAAATTCTATCTTAAAAATCCTAACAGACAAGTGTCCATTTAAAATAAATTATATCCTAACAATCTTATGACTACACTCCTAATTTTGAGCCTAAGATACGACACCTTTCTAGAGTCATATCTTTTACAACAATATTCTATTTCTAAATGTCTCCATTTATTAATCAAATATTCTAGATTATTAATTTAATATTGTAAATTAATAATCATGTTATTCTAACTTTATAAACTATGATATTTGTATTTTGGATTATCTAACATTCCCCCATATGATCCAAAGATACATTACAATAGGTACCAAGTTCATCCCTGAACTTAGTAAATTTTATTCTGCCAAGAGGTTTCATGAAAATGTCAGAGATTTGATCTTCTAAAGGACAATAAATTGGCTTGATGACATCCTTTGCAATGAGTGATCTGATATGATGATACTTGGTGTCCACGTGCTTTGTCTTTGAATGAAAAACTAGATTCTTGGCAAGCTTAATGGTTGACTGACTGTCGATGAATAATGATGTAGCTTATGTTTGAGAAATTCCCAAGTCCTGCAAAACTCTGCGTAACCAAACAATTTCACATGTTGCTTCCCATGCTGAGATGTATTCTGCTTCTGCTGTAGAAGTGGAAATTGTAGCTTGTTTCTTACAATTCCAAGACACTGTTGTTGAACCCATGTTCATTAAATAACCTGATGTTGATGCTTGATCATCAATACTTCCGGCAAAGTCGGCATCTGAAAGTCCACCAAGTACAAAATTTTTAGTCTTTTTGTAAAGAAGACCAAAATATTTTGTTCCTTGGATATATCGAAGAACTCTTTTGGTTGCATTCCAGTGGTTGTCCCGTGGTTTCTACAAAAAGTGTGAAAGAATACTGACTGCATAAGATAGATCCAGTCGAGTGTTTGTCAAATAAATCAAGTTGCCAATCAATTTTCTATAAAAGTGTTGTCTACCATTTCCCCCCCTTCAAATTTTGAAAGTTTCAAGTGTTGTTCCATAGGGGTAAGAGATGGTTTGGAATCTTGCATACCAAATTGCTGAAGAATTTATGCTACATACTTACGTTGAGAAATGAAAATATGATGTGGACGTTGGAATACTTCAATGACAAGATAGTAGTGAAGTAGTCCCAAATCAGTCATCTTAAAACTTGCATGTAACTCCTTTTTCACATGTGCAATATGATCATCATTGTTTCCTGTAATGATCAAATCATCTACATACATAACAAGAATCACCAGATATGGACCTTGTTGATGTATATACAAAGTATCATCAGATTCACTTCGTTGAAAACCAACTTTCCTGAGGTATTCATCCATTTTGGTATACCAAGCTCAAGGAGCTTTCTTTAACCCATATAAAGCCTTAATTAATTTGCAGACTTTATGTTCCTACCCTGTAATTTCAAAACCTGGTGGTTGTTGCATATATACATCTTCCTGTAAGTCTCTGTTGAGAAAAACACTTTTTACATCCATTTGATGAACTTTCCAACCTTTCTGAGTGGCCAATGAAAGTGTTAATTGGATGTTGTTCCATTTATCTGTAGGAGAAAAAGTTTCCTCATAATCAATGTATTCCTCTTGCGCAAAACCTTTTTCCATAAGTCGTGCTTTATACTTGTCAATTTCGCCATGTTGGTTGTATTTAATTCTGCAAACCCATTTGCATCTAATGGGTTTAACACCTGTAGGACAATCAACAAGTTTCCAAGTGTTGTTATCAATTACTGTTTGATATTCTTCAACCTTAGCCTGTTGCCATTCTTTATGTTTTACTGCTTCTTTGTATGTGGAAGGTTTAGTAAAATCATTTGCTATCAAGGGGAAATTTCCTTCACTATTGTGTGATCCCCTTGTTCCTGTTTTATTCTGCTCATCAGGCCTTACATCTTTCAAAAGTTGAACTGCCCATTTTGGTAGTTGATGTTCACTTGTTTGGGGATCTGAATTTCCATTATTGTAAATTGGATTAATGTAAACTGATGTTCATCGATCAATTGAAGATTTTGGAGGTGGAGAATCATTGACAGATGAACTGTCGCTTCTAGGAGAGTCTAATGAACTGTTGGAAGACCCAGATGATGTTGTTGAAGTAAATGGACTGGATGTATCATCTTCAGATGAAGGAAAATCAAGTTCATACCAATTATGTGAATTTGGTTGACTTTGCATTTTTCCTTTTCTTTGATTGCCTTTAGTTTCTAACTTTTGAAGAAGACTTTCTATTTCTTCAGCACTCTTACNTGATCCCCTTGTTCCTGTTTTATTCTGCTCATCAGGCCTTACATCTTTCAAAAGTTGAACTGCCCATTTTGGTAGTTGATGTTCACTTGTTTGGGGATCTGAATTTCCATTATTGTAAATTGGATTAATGTAAACTGATGTTCATCGATCAATTGAAGATTTTGGAGGTGGAGAATCATTGACAGATGAACTGTCGCTTCTAGGAGAGTCTAATGAACTGTTGGAAGACCCAGATGATGTTGTTGAAGTAAATGGACTGGATGTATCATCTTCAGATGAAGGAAAATCAAGTTCATACCAATTATGTGAATTTGGTTGACTTTGCATTTTTCCTTTTCTTTGATTGCCTTTAGTTTCTAACTTTTGAAGAAGACTTTCTATTTCTTCAGCACTCTTACTTTCAGTTTCATAAAAAATTACATCCATGCTTACAATAAATTTTTCGTTGGACAAAAGTCGGTACCCTTTATTCTCATCAGAATACTCAATCATTGTGCATTTCAAGCTTCTTGAGTCAATCTTAGTTCATTTTTCTTTAGGAACTAAGGCATAACATACCGATCCAAAAAATCTAAGATGTTTAACTCGAGGTTTGAAACCAAAACATGCTTCATAAGGTGTGATTCCGTCCAAATAAGCAGTTGGAGATATGTTCCTTAAATAGATAGTTGTATGGATTGCTTATGCCCAATATGTGGAACTTAACTTTTTAAAGCTTAACATGGATCTGACCATTCCTAACAAGGTGTGATTCATTCTTTCTACGACTCCATTTTGTTGAGGAGTGTAGAAATTTGTAAGATGTCTTCTCATCCCATTGTCTGTGCAATAAGTTTTGAATTCATTAGAAATGAATTCCCCTCCATTATCTATCCTGAGAGTGCCTATCTTTTCTTTAACTTCGTTTTCAACAAGTTGACGAAAAATCTTAAACTTTTCAAATGCTTCTGACTTTTGCTTCAAGAAGTAAACCCAAGTTATTCCACTGAAATCATAAATAAAGAGTAAAAAATATTTGCAACCACCTAAAGAAGTTTCAAGTGGTCCAAAAACATCACTGTGAACTAGTTTCAACCACCTATTTGCACGCCATGAACTTGTTGGAAAACTCTCTCGACTTTGTTTTCCATAAATGCATGCTTCACATTTTGAATTTTCCTTTTTGAAAGTTGGAAGTCCCTTAACCATCCCTTGTTTTTTCAATTGAGAGAGACTTTCAAAGTTGAGATGTTCATATCTCACATGCCACAATATTATAGGTGAAATACATGTACTTATTGTTCCTGCAAAGTCTGAATGCCTTGGAATAATTGTTCCTTTCGTCCTTAACAATTTTCCATCTTCATAACCTATCATCATTATTTTCATATTTTGTTTGACTGAATTAATCTTAACTAATCCATCTTCCATAATCCCCTGATGTCCTGCTTGTCGAATAGTGACTAAAGACAACAAATTATTTTTAAAGGTTGGTACATACCATACATTTGAAATCATTCTTTCTCCAATATAAGGTAAATAAACTTTAACTACTCCTTTTCCATAAGGAGTATGTTTGGTATTATCTGCAAGAAACACGGAATTAAGATGGCATTCTTGAAAATTCCAAAAGAATTCACGTTTAAAAGTCATGTGTTGAGATGCTCCTGAATCTAAAATCCAAGAATATTCATAATCACTTTGAAAATCGGTTGAAATATGTAATGATGAAGATGAGTTAAAGACATATTATGAACCATCATCATTTCGATCATTTGCAAGTTGTGTTGTGTTTTGATGAAACTTGGAAATTTTATCAATGGAAGTTCGACAATATTATGCATAATGACCAAATTTGTTACATCTTCTACAAACAATTTGACTTAAATCTCTTCCTCTGTCTGAATTTTGTCCTCTGCCTCTGTTTTGACCTTTGTTTGGAGTTTTTCCTCTACCTTGATTGTTGCCTTGAAAATAGCCTCTGCCTTGACTATTTCCTTTTCCTTGAAAATACCCTCTGCCTTGATTGTTTCCTCTTCCTTGAAAATACCCTATGCCTTGATTGTTTCCTCTGCCTTGAAAATTATTTTCTCTACTTTGGCTTCAACCATGAACTTGTGAAAAATATCCTCTTCCTCTGCTTCTAGAATTGTCACTTGAAGATTTACTTGTGTTGGCTTCTGTGAAAAAAACATCTTCCCCAACTTGTTTTTTCTTTCCAAAAGTTTTGTTGTGTTGAGATAACATTTCACTTAGCTCATCAAACATAATATTGTCTAACTTTCCAATTACTTGTAAAGTTTCCAAAAAATGTGTATAGGAAGAAGGGAATCCAACAATTAAAATTGTGGTCATGAAACTATCATCTACTGCTTGAAAACCAACATTTATTATTTCCTGCTTAATGTTCTTAAGTCTGGAAATATATTCATGTACATCACCTCCTTCAATCAATTTTTGTTGGAGAAACTTTAATTGAAGATCAATTTTCTTTGATTTAGGCTGAGTATCAAATAAATCCTTAAAAACTTTCAAAGTAGACCATGCATCAATAGTATTTTCAATGTGAACATACATCTCATCGTTAATTGAAGATTTAATGAGTGCTAATGCTTTGGAATTTTTAACTTCCCATTTTGCTAATGTAGTTGCATCTGTAGGATTATTTGGCTTAGTATCTTCATTACATATATCATGCCAAAGTTCATTATAAATGAGAGTACTTTCAATGAGACGTTTCCATGTCTTGTATGATTTTTTACCTTCAAGCTTATCGGAGTCAGAGAACAAATTAATTAACTTTGACATTGTAGTGTTGAATCTTCGCACCAAAAAAGAATCAAGCAAAAGATATCAAGATGAGAAACACACCAGACGCATCACACAAAAAAATGATCTATCGAGGCTTGGCCTTGACCCTCGTATAGTCATTGAAACAGGAGAAAAATGACTGAGCTTGGCACTTGGCTCTAGTCAAATTTCAAGTAACTTTCAAAATTTTACTCTTTACAATGCTCTTGCAAATTTACACCCCCTCAAAGTAAAAAGACTTTAAATTACAAAAAAATCGTTACCCAAAAAAAAAAAAAATTACAGCATAAAGAGAAATTGATTACAATATATCCAACATCTCACCAAAAAGAAATAGTAGCCAGTTTACTTTGTCCTGATAAATAATCCTGTATCTTGGGAGTATAGCTGCAATTCTAATCATTTGTTGTGCAAACGCATAAACAATTTTGTATCCTGGGAATACAATGGCACCTTATGGATGATGGCTACTACATCCACCATGATTGGCCTTACAACAATATGTTAGACAATTGACACCGCGCAAAATTTTCAATATGTCCCATGTAAGTTTGTGGAGGCTTCGAAGAAAAGCAAGATCCACAGTGTATTCGTTCTTTCAATAACTCTTACAACACCGTCCCTCACCATATCTATGTTTGGTTTGTTTTAATATATACCAAACTATCTGTGAAAGGAAATGGAGAGAGGAACGCTCTCAGAGATGTATCAATAGAGAAAGAATTTATTGTTGATGGTCAAAGATGGATTGGAGAGGCTTCTTCATCATCATTTATGTCATCTTCTTCTGATGCACGTAGACGGTCACATGACAACAACAACACCTCTGACCTCACACAGAATCTCAAGCGCGATTTGTCTCAACACCAAACCTACAGTGTCGATATGGACAGGCTTTGGCGGTCTCAAGTGCCAGTATCTCAGCGCGATCTGTGGAAACAAAAGTTGGAGCAAGTGCAGAAGAGGTTGACTCCTTGAAGCTTGTTTTGGATAAATATCTTTCACATCGTCAGATATAACCTGTGTCTCAAGTTCGTTGGAGATAAATAACTATCTTTCAGATGACTCTATGCCAAATCACAACACTGAAGGTTGCGTGTTCGATCCACGCTCACCGCACTACAATCTTCTTAATTTTCCAGGACTTACATGTTTATTAATTTGCCAAGAATTACAGGAATTACATCAATGTTTATTAATTTTTCCAGGAATTTCATACGCCCGCTACACACTAACATATTCAAAAACAATTTTGTTGAGGTAACACTGAAATATATTGAATATCATATGGGAGCGGATTCAGGATTCCATTTTGAGCAGCCTGAAATGGCTCAGAAAGCAAGGATTGACAATAAAAAATTATAGAGCATTTTCAGAAAAGATTATTTCAACCGCGCGTTTCAAATCCAGTGGAGAAAAATAAGGAAATTGGGTTTCAAGGATGTGCTTAGCAAAGTGTTGGACATTAGTGTGTTCTTGCAAAAACACACACATGGGCGTAGTCTTTCTTGCAGAAACAAAAAAAATGTAGAAATGTAGCAACGAAATAAGTGCAGAAACAAAAATATTTCTTTTCCCTTTTTTAAAAAAAATAAACTGACCAGTTTAGTGATGAAGTGCACTGGCCTGTAGAACTGAAATATCCTCTTCAGATCAGCTGAAATCTCCTCCTCGGTTCAGCTACATTACTGGAGCTCTGATATGACAATAATGGCAAAAGTGTCCTCAGAGACACACTTTTATTAAATAAGAAAATAAATTACATATGAGAATTTGCAAGAGTTTACACTCGAACAACTCAACCCTCTTGCAATGAGCTATATATAAGCTAAATTTCCTAACAAACTCTAGTTATGGATCACTTATTAAATAAACAAGTGCCCATTTACAATAAATTCTATCTTAACAATCTTCTAACTATACTCCTAATTTTGAGCCTAAGATACGACACCTTTTTAGAGTCATATATTTAACAACAATATTCTATTTCTAAATGTCTCCATTTATTAATCATATATTCTAGATTATTAATTTAATATTGTAAATTAATAATCATTTTATTCTAACTTTATAAACTATGATATTTGTATTTTGGATTATCTAACACAAACTAACCTACGACACTACTTGAAAAAAAATTATTTTATTGTTTCCTTCCCAGATCCCAGATTTGACTCTCGATGTGAGTTGTAGGTTTGCTTGACAATCTTCTCAACGGTTTTAGAGCTTGTTTTGACCATTGTTTCAATTATTGTGGTTTTCCATTATTTTTTACTTTTTTTTTTGCAATGTGTGCTTCTTTCAGAAAGAGATATAATCTCTTAGCTGTGTCTTCGAGTGTCTTTCAGTTTAAGCTCTTAATCGCTTTTATCAAAGTATTTTTCTTTGAAATATTTAATTTAAAGAGAGTTTTTCTTTTTTATTAAGCACTTTATTTTGAAAAAACAAGAAAAATGCATATTGCTTGAATTATCTTTGTTTTTCAAGGATATATATTGCTAAATATTTTTATCTTTGAATTCAATGGTTTTTCATTCTTGCATTACATTAGTGGGGAGACATCTTTAGTTGCTTTGAGTAGTGAATGTCTTGGTTTTTATGGAATTTTGGGGCATTTTACATTTGGGAAGGAAAATGACTCTTCTCCTTTCCATGGTTAGCATTCATTGAAATTGAAACTTTTGCACTTCATTTTCATTTTGCATTTTTTTAAGAGTCGAGTCACAATACCATTTGTTTCACGATCATACCCTTGAGTAAACAACAGCCTAATAATCAAGTGTTAATAAAATCCATCTAGAAATTTCTTTTTCTAGGGATTTTTATACCTACATTAGCTTAAGTATAGAGATTTGGAATAGGTGGTGAGGAAAACTATCCAAAGCTATTAAAAAAATGTAGAATCTTGCGATAGGGAGAGAAATCCATTTGCCACATCTCTATCCTAGGCATCCCTTCTCACACAAGGGTTAATCACGAGGTCACATCGGGACCAACGAAGTAACTAACCCCGCTTCATTGGTTTTGGTGGAGTGGTCTGCATGTATTACAAATGGTTTCATTAGACACTTGGGGGTCACTTGGGAGAGACACACCTCGGTCGGAGGCACCTCTCAATGGGATTTCAGGTTTCGTCCATGCCCTTGCGTGTATACCCAGTTGTTGACTATTTCCGTAGGATCTATTGTTGTAAGTGGTAACCTTAGTCACCATAATATTTAAAGATTATACACAAGGTGACGATGAAGGGGAAAGTATTCAATGTACTTGGGGAAGACGTTGGTTAGAATCACTCGAGATCCTTGGAGGGTAGCCCATGGTTTTTTCATGAGGTAAAATACACCAAGGTGTAAGTTTGTTAAGTAGGTGGCCAACGTAACTGTTCCACCCACTCTATGTCATTCCCTTGTCATTTCGATATCGCGATTTTGGATTTCATCACCAACTAGTGTGTCATTGTGGGAAGATATTTGTTTGTTTGTTTTCTTCCTAAATTTTTTTGCAAGTGATGTTTGTTTTCTATAGAAGACCATAGGTATAATTAGTAATTGTCAATAAAATTTAATGTGGAAGAACACCTTCACCATTCTTGTAGAATGCAGGGTTTACCCCCTGAACTGCCAGAAGAATCACAACCTAAACATTCAGACTTTGAGACTCCACAACCTGAACCTATACCACTTGAAAATATAAAACAATTTGAAACAATAGAAGAATCCGAGGTAGTACAAACTAAGACTTTAGAACTTGAGGAACCTAAGATTGAAAGCACAATTTTTTTTTTGTCCTGAACATATTGATCCTGAATTTTTTGAACCTGAACTTCTCGAACCTAAAATACTTGAGAATTTTCCACTTTCACTAAGTTTAGTTTCAGCACCTTCACTTTCTAGTCCTCAGCAAGAGTTTCCTTTACCAAGTTCCATATCTATCACATCACCTGTAACTCCTTGAAATTCTATCATTTCCAATAGGTTGGAATTAACTCCTATAAGTTAACTTTCACGAGTCTGTCTCTTTAGAAGTTGGTATCGTTATTGTAGAAGATATCACGAAAGAGAGTCATCTAAATTTTAATCCACCTTATAAGGACCTTTTCTTATCCAATTGCATGCACCAATTGTATCATTTTGGTGTGACAACGCTTGGTATCAATCCTTAATTGTCGATAGTTGAACTCCATTTTTACATGCACCATCGTATTTTTCATTGTGTTGACCATGGATGAGTCGACATATACAACATCTATACTAGGAAGTACCGAAATGAAAACCTTACCTCTTACTATAGGTGGAACTTCTATACACAGTGGATCTAGAATATCTTATGATTTTGGTGGAACTTGTGTACCTCATGGGTATCAATCACTCAATGGAACCTTTTATGGAGCTTCAACCAATGCCTCACTTTTTCATTATCCTCCTAAGTCAAAATCTAAGAGCCTAGTCTTTACTTGTTAATATTTTGATTATATGAATCTAAGGGAAGAAACATGTTTTGTGTTGTTTTGTTCTGGCTTTGGGTTCCCAAACTAGAGAGATTGGTTTGTGTCAGCATAAACAAATTTATCCGTAAACAGTTGGATATTATAAGGTTGTCACTAATGGAATCGCCAAATAACCTTCTAGGATTATCAAAGGAAGTGAGGGAATCACCCTCAGTGGAGTCGCCAAGTAAGCTAGTAAGATAAGGGCTTCGAGAAAATCTTACCAAAGATATGTCATTGAGGAAAACTGACTCGATTATCCTTGGCATTGGCGCCAAAATTTTATCGCACAATTTGTACATTTTCAAGCCCAATACAAGTAAATCAAATTAGTGTTACTATAGGATAACCCATCACTATCGGCTTAGTTGGAAATCCCCATGTTTTAGGGACGGAAAAGGTCCAACCCAGGGGAGGTGTCCCCGGTAACTTTGAGGGATCAGATAAAAAGGGTATGGTCAAGATGAGAGTGCCCTTTCATAGGTTACCTAATTCAAAGGGTTTGTCTCTATGAAATTGAGGCAAATTAATATTTTTGTGTACCTTCCTAGAACAAGAACAATATAGCATGTGTATATAACAATTTTCATGTACCAATATGATAAAATACCTCAATAGGCAATAGACCACACAAATATATGATAGCTGAAGTAAAATTATAGGTAGATGACGATTTATAACAACAATTAGTATTTTGTAATAGCCACGGAAAATATAGATCAGAATTGCATGAAAAGACAGTGAAAAATCAACATTTATCCAATATATCAATTTTCACTTATTCTAAGCAATTTTTTAGTATGTAAGCTATGAATTAGAGTGAATTATGCAGAAAACGACAACATCTAGGATGGTTGTAGAAAATATTTGCAACAACAACAATATAATTAGTAGATTATGCCAAGCTAAGGTTAGAAAATGTTAGTAAAATATTTAGAGAGTAGAGTTTGAGAGTTGTTTGATCAATTCCTTCACAAGAGAGAAAGTAGACTAGTGCCCTTTGGGCTTATAGAGTCATTTACAACAAAAATTAGCATTCAACTAGAGACTAATGATAATAATGTCTAATCCCACGGGGTGTAGAACAGTTGGTGATGGAGTGTATTGTTAAGGCACTATGTTATGTGAATTCATTGGTTCAAAACCCTCAACTAGACTTGTGTGTCGTGTGAGGGGCCACGTTGGCATTCCTGGGATTACAATGGTAGTTTTTGGATAACACGACCACATGTCATTGGAGTATGTGCTCGACTAGTTGTTGATTTCCCCAATCAACAAAAAAACGATAATAATGTCTAAAGAAATGGGGTAAAGTTTGAGGTGCTATCACCTTAGGGCCTCAAACTCTAAGCCTCAAGAGGAAGATTTGCTAGGGAGAAATCTCTTTTGGGCCCTAGTGAATTCTCCTCCTTCTTTAGACTCTTGAAAAGTAATCACAACAAGATTCTAAAAAAAAACTCCTAAAGTGCTAACACTTTAGGGATTTATTACTTTTCATTAGATGTGGTTTCCTTAACAAATTAATGGATGAAATGTTCTAGAGAGAGGAAGAAATGCCTTATTTTCCTTCTCCTATGGTTTTATACAAGCAATATCATAATCTTCAATATGAACAAGTAAAATTTACAATAAACATTCAAAGCATAAATGAAATTGAAGATTTTACTTAACTAAGAATAATCGAGCATAAAACCTTAGTTGCAGAAAATTTCACTGTATATGAGCCAAGAAACACCAATACTTTCCCTCCAAGAGATAGTGTACCATGTAAAAGAGCCAATTTTCCAAATAGGAAGAAAATTTCAAACTTAAATCCTCTTGTGAGAGGAAGAGTTGTGATCAATAAATGAAAATGGCAAGGCCTCTATTTATATGAGGCCTTGAAAACCATATTTATCCATTTTTAAAGTCAACTTTAAAATATAAAGAGGGTCGACCTCATAGAATTTTCCCTATAAATTACATAAAATCAATTTTGCAAAAAATAACCCTAAAAAGGGTGATGTCATCCCTTCTAGGGTGACGTTAGGCTCCAAGAAGGAAATGTCAAGGTTTTTAGGTGGAATGTAGGACCTCCAAAGGCCATATCATGCCATAAACTACCAAAATGAGGTACCATGTATCCTCCTCCATCAATACATCATCTCCATCAAACCATATCCCCTTTAATGGTGACTTCATGGGCTAGGTAAGTGATGTCCAAGCCTCCAAAGGATAGCATCCAGGTGGGAAAAGATGGGAGATCATCTCCTAGCCATGTCAGAGTTCTCCCAAAGGAAACACCCTCAATCATCAATTTTCAAATGGTGATCATAATCCCACCCCAGACATAGGGTTTCTGCATCCATACTTGGGCTCCAAAGCCCCCATGAAGGTCCAAACAATGTCATCTCCCCATGAATACCTATCCACCGGTAAAAGTCCTTCAAATACAAACATATATGCCCTCCAGGGGTCCATAAGTCACAAGGATCATTCCAAGTAAGAAACATATAATAATGGAACCAACCAAACACGTGCATCAAACCCCTCTTTTCAAACTAAACAAATGCTCAAAGACCTTATACAATTTTTCAAATTTAGGTGTGGGAGGGGTGTCAAGACATCTTATTGGGCCACTCAATCCCCAAGTCAAAGTTTTTTTCCAAGGGAAACCTATCTAAGTCATGTATGAGTATGAGGTGGAGTGGGGTATGACTTCTGAGCATGGGGTTCATGACATACAAGGGTTTGTATTTTCTCATTTATGGGTGCCTTTGTAGAGGGTGTGTTGCCCTTCGTCCACGATGCAACATTTTTCCACACCCATTTAGTTGCCATTAATTAATTATATTTTTTCCAAGTTGAAGACAAGAAGGGGCACTAAAAAGGAAAATACATAGCCCACATATGCTCTACCTTGATTATCATGATTTTCCAAGTTGAAGACAATAAGGGGTACTGAAAAGGAAATGCATAGACCACATACACTCTACCATGGTTGGCATGATTGATTAATTAGTTATGTATTTTATGGTCCCTCATTTTTTTAGAATCATTTAATTTCTCTCAAGATCCCAGGGTGAGCATCGAGAAGGTTTTATCTTTTTATAGCTACATTCCCCTCTTGGTCTTTATCCCCTTCTTCCCATGAAATGAGGTACAATCCTTTCTTGGGTGAGTGCACCCGAAAACCCAAAATATGAGGAGACAAAATGGAATAATTATGGAAAGTGATAAGTATGATAGGGAACGATACGATGACTCTTCAAGGAACCCCCTAGTAGCACCCCATTCTTGAGGGTGACCAACTTACTAGGACGTAATGACACCCACCAAGGTTAAATAAGGCAAAAGGTGTAATTTCCAAGCAAACATTATGTAATCAAGAAAGGATTATTTACAACATATTCAAATGCTTCAATTATAAAAGTGATACTTACCATGAAACCATGTGTATTACCTCATGAAGCAAGACTTGTTGTCCCATGGGGCCAATCCGATTTGATGGATGTTTCTTTGTTTTTGACGATGTATGGAAATGCATCAATAAATAGGAGGGGACATGCGTACGCTAATCAATCTAGCTCTCGACACTCCATGTATGCTACCTATGGGCCTGGAGACATGATCTCCTTAGTTACCCCTAGTCTAAGGGGGGTAACATCAAGCTCCTACTTGGAGATATGTGCTCACCGTAGAGCGCATGAGAACCTCAGCATCTCTAGTATGAATTGTTCCTACACACTCAAGAAAAATCGTCAGAGCATCTAGGGTGGTGCGATCACCCCTTATTCTTATGAAAATTTTCAAAATCCAAAGCAAATGTCGAAAAGAAAATTTTCCAAAATTTTTATTCTAACATGTCAATATGATCATGTAAACATATAAGTATGACGTAGCAATAATGTAGGATGCAAGAAGAAAATATGTAAATCATCAGCATGAATGCAAATCAAGCTAAGCTAAATGCAAACAATATCATTATGATATGCAATATGCAACATATATACAATGAAATTCAATATGCAAATGCCTAACCTAACCTACCTACACTATTCTATGTTAGTAATAAATGCTAGGTATAATCATATAACTAGTACAACCATTTTAGCATTGTATAAATACATCCACCTTTGTGCTTCATCATAGACTAAAACAAGCATAATTCAAGCATAAAAGGAACATGAGTTAAAGCATGTAGTATATCATAGGTAATCATGAAATCTAACTCATGGAGGTGGGAGGGAGATAAAAAATCATGCCAAGTCATGTTCTCACTAGAATACTTGATCCATCTCTGAATAGGGTTGTGACAAGGGAGATACTCATCAGGCAAGCTCAAAGGGTCAGAAGATTGACTAGCCTGGATCTTATCACTTTCTGAGGTGTGATAAGGGATGAACAAGAATCTAGAAGATGATTGACAATTTCTTAGGGGGTAGTTGAAAGATCAAGATATCAAACTTCTTGACACATTCAACCTACCCTTAAGTTCCAAGAAAAAAAAATTCCTCTGAGAGAATTTGGGATAAGGAATATGTTTTCCAGCTACATCCTTAGTGACATAGCAAGATAAAGGAAATGAAGGAGTTTGGAAAACCTAATCATAAAAATCCTGCCCTAGGCCAATCATTTCCTCACCCTATTGAAAGATAGAGCACAGTGGTGGTTCAAAATTATCTTCATAGAATAAATATAAGTGATCAAAAGAATACATATCAAACCCCCTAGGGTATGACCAGTAATCATCATGATATTTTTGTGGTAAGTAATCCTTGGGTGTTTGGAACAAATTTGTGATCATGTCATCTTTTTGTTTCCAAACATATGATTTAGTAGCAGTTTCACATGGTGTTTGTAAGGGAAACAATTGAACATGACCTTCAATGTCATAAATGGGATCTCCATCATAACAACTAGCATCCCATTTACATCTCCCAACATGTATAAACTCATCAATATTATCAATCAAATCATTATCTTAATCATAACATGAAGGGTCTAGTACATCCAAGGGTTCCTCTACTTCTTCACCTTCTGAATCATAGAATAAATCATCATCAGAGTCCTGAAAAAGGAAATGGCTTACCACATTCTCTTCTTCTCGTGCAATAGGAGTGGAAGCTTGGGTGACCTTATAAAATAGAGGAGTAGACATCATCGCCTCATCCTCATGACTCACCTCTTCAGGCTCTCGTTCTTTAATCAAGTCTTTGTTGTCTTCAATAGCCTCATGGGGAAATTATTGCTCCTCTTTGAGGGATTGGTAACCCTCATCATGAATATTCTCTTCAACTTCTTATCCATCAATGGATTCTCTATCTTCCTAATTAGGGATAGAACATAACCCTTCCTTGTGGAAAGTGTCTTCATAATTTTGTTTTCTCGGGGCCCCTCTTTTGACGAATTCCTCAATGAATATTGTAAGAGAAGATATACTTTTTGGCTCAAGAGCATGCTCTACCCACTCCTTTTGCCTTGTGTATAGAGAGAGAGAAAAAAAATATTAGTATATACTGATGTGTTACACCCATCTCTGACACATACTTCAAGAAATTATCAACATGACTAATGGCCAAGAATGAGTCTCCATCAAATTTTGGACACTTACTCCACAATCTTGGAGAAATATAATGTGGATATCTCGGGATGTATTCAATATCTAGGGAGGGGAACATCTTGTGAAGTGACCATCTGTTCAATAATTGTTCCTCAAATTTTTCCATGGTTTCGATGATTTTATCAGGGAAACCCTCAAACCATACTCTAGCAGCATCACAAAGAGTGGCTGAGAAAAGTTCCATCACCAAATCCACAGCATCGATATCTACAAGATTAAGCTGAAAGAAGGCCCAAAAATTACTCATGTGTTATTCAACAGCAATGTAATCATTACCAGAAATCTTGGGTAGTCGCTTTGTTATATACTTAGAAAGCATTCGTCAAGGGTATCCTGGAATTTTACTCATGTTCAAGGGTCTGAAAATAACACCTAGATCACAGGGAGAATCTATGGTTGGATATTATAAGGTTTTCACTAATGGAGCCACCAGATAACCTTCTAGGATTATCAAAGGAAGTGAGGGAATCACCCTTAGTGGATTCTCCAAGTAATCTAGTAAGATAAGGGCTTCACGAAAATCTTAACAAAGATATGTCATTGAGGAAAACTTACTCAATTCTCCACGGCAACGGTGCCCAAATGTTATCATACAATTTGTACTTGTCCAAGCCCAAGACAAGTAAATCAAATTAGTGTAACTACAGGATAACCCATCACTCTCACCTTAGTTGTAAATCCCCACATTTTAGGGATGGAAGAGGTCCAACCGAAGGGAGGAATCCCCAATAACATTGAGGGATTAGATATAAAGGGTATGGTCAAGCTCAGAGTTCCCTCTCATAGGTTACCTAAGTCAAAGGGTATGTGTCTGTGAAATTGAGGCAAAGGAATATTTTTGTGTACCTTCCTGGAACAAGAAAAATATAGCACGTGTATATAACAATTTCCAAGTACCAATATGATTAAATACCTCAACAGACACTAGAAAACACAAATATACAATGGTTGAAGTAAAATTGCAGCTAGATGAGGGTTTATAATAGAAATTAGTATTTTGTAACATCCACAAAAAATATAGATCAGAATTGCATGAAAAGACAATGAAAAATCATCATTTATCCAATAGATCAATTTGCACTTCTTCCGAGCAATTTCCAAGTATGTAAGCTATGAATTAGAGTGAATTATGTAGAAAATGGCAGAAGTTAGGATGGTTGTAGCAAAGATTTGAAACAGGAGCAAGATCATTAGTAGATTATGCTAAGCTAAGGTTAGAAAATGTTAATAAAAGCTTTAGAGAGTATAGTTTGAGAGTTGTTTGATCAATTCCTTCACAAGAGAGCAAGTAGACTAGTTACCTTTGGGCTTATGGAGTCATTTACAACAACAATTAGAATTCAATTGGAGACTAAGGATAATAATGTCTAATCCCTTGGAGTGTAGAACAATTAGTGATGGAGTGTACTATTAAGGAACTCAGTTATGTGACGTCATTGGTTTGAAACCCTCAACTAGCCGTGTGTGTCGCATGAGGGGACGTGTTGTCATGTCTAGGGTTATAGTGGTATAAGTCAGATAACATGACCACGTGTCACACACATACATGCCTGACTAGATGCTTATTTCCCAGTCAACAAAAAGAATGATAATAATGTCTAAAGAAATGGGGTAAAGTTTGAGGTGCTAGCACCTTAGGGCATGAAACTCTAAGCCTCAAGGGGAATATTTGTTAGGGAGAAATCTCTTTTGTGCCCTAGCGAATTCTCCTCCTTCTTTAAATTTTTTAAAATTAATCACAACAAGCTTCTAAAAAAGAACTCCTAAAGTTCTAGCACTTTAGGGATTTAGGATTTTACCCTAGATGAGGTTTCTTTAACAAATTAATGGATGAAATGTTATAGAGAGAGGAAGAAATACCTTATGTTCCTTCTTTTACAAGGAAAATCATTCTATGGCATGGAGTAAACCACAACATACATAATGACTACAGAAATAAACTCTAATCTCAAGTATGCTATATAAACAAAGATGCTAGCAAGACAAGATAAAGAGCCTACCTCGTTCGGATGTTCGATGAATACCATCGTTGAGCACTCGACTCACAAATATATAACTACAAATTTTCCTCAACAACCAAGATACACAATCATATGGTGATAATATATATTGTTAGCACATATAATAGCATAATCCATCAACATTCATAACAAATATTCCCATGGAATAAAAATTAAAATATTTGCAAGATATTAATTGGACGAGAAAAGAGTATTTCTATTAAAATATGATCAACAGAAGTATGCAAGTGACAAACTTTTGTGTCAATATGTATTGGAACCGAGAAACTAAGTCCCTTCCAGCTGGGCCTCCACCACTTCAATCCTCCACCAAAGGCAAGCTCATATAAGAGAGATAATGAGGTTCTCCATCAAAGAAGGAAGAGCTTGGGGGATGAACAATGTGTTTAGACTTTAAAGGATAAAGGGATGTAGACTCAATATGAAGTGAATAATTTCTCTAGAGTAATTTTTCTCTTAAAAGTTGAATTCTTCTCCCTTTCCTCAGTTTGGATATGGCCCATTTATAGCCTTCAAATGGAATTGAAGGGTCAATTCATAATTTTTCCAGTATATGGAAGGTCAAGGATCATGGATCTCATGATGTGACATGGAAACCTAACACATTTTTTAATTTTTTATCACCAAACTCGATGCACGTAGGATGTAGTGGTGCAACCTGCGTATACACATGGTGTATAACTGATAGGGCGTGTATATGTGGAAAAATATGATTTTTATCTCTGGGAAGTGAAAAAGGGGACTTCAAGTCTACATAGGGAAATGGAAAAGGCCTTCTGAGCAAGTTGCATGGGGTGAGGAAAATCTTGCTATAACAGATGCCCCCTAATGTGTGAGGTCAAAGGAGTATCTGTGATGGCCCAAATACATTATAGTTCCCAGAAGTACAGTAATGGAGACCCAGCTGGACGAACTAGTTGCTCATGAGAATATTACAAACCATGATGACTTTGTACACATGGCTGCCAATTGGAATTACATAGCAGATCCATGTGGAAATATACCAAACATTTGTTCATGGCCATGAATAGGCAATTGTTACAGGATAATCCCCCTGCGGACAAGTGGATTTCCTCTTGGATACTAGACCCCTATGACCAAGATAGAAAAGTGCTATTGTGGACACTAACATTCCTTTTCATGAAGCTAAACTATTCAAAGAAGAAGAAGGGATAAGGGTAAATACCTTTTTACCAACGTTTGTCCTTGCTTAATCCAGGCTAATCTTGATCTCTGACTTCTTCAGAAGGTCCTGCAATACAAAGAGAAACAACAACGAAACATCCTACTCTACCATGATTAGCTTCATAATGGATCTATGAAAGAAACAAGTTCATGAAATGTACACAAACTTTAAAGGAAACAGGCCAAGCATAGATTTATATTAATGAAAACAAAGTGATATGCTTACACCCATGGATGTAGGTGCAGCAGCTTCACCAAGCTCTCTTTGTCCAAACCCTTTCTCAAATAATCCACACACAAAATGGTGATGCTTCAATGATATCTCCCTTATGAGATCATAAGTTTGATGCTTCACAATGTCTCTATATTAATACCACCCATGAGATCATAAGTTTGGTATCTCTCAATCTCTGTATTATTTTCACCATGAGGAGGCCTTCTTATATAATCTTGGAGAGACCCAACCACCTTAGATATTCTTGGGATAGGTTGAGGATCTTTCTCCATTAGTTGTGGATCCTCCCTAAGATGTATCCTTGACCTCAAATTCGAATCCAATTGATTTCCAAGATAAGGGGGATTTTTCCCTGATTCTCCTCAACAGCCCAAAATTTTCTCAAACAAGCCAGTGCTCCCCCAAAAGGGTGCACAAAGAATTTCAACGCTCCCCCAAAGAATTCTAGGGAGCATTGGCACTCCCTGACAGTAGGTAGGGGAGCGCTGCCCAAAATTCCTTCAGAAAATCATAACACTCCCCCAGAAGGGTGTAAAGGGTGCTGCAACGCTCCCCCAAAGGAGGCTAGGGAGTGTTGTCACTCCCTGACAGTGGGTAGGGGAGCGTTGCCTTCCAAAAATCATTTTTAAGTGGTTTTCTTCATGGAAAATTCTTTGTACTCCTCAATAGATGATTTATCCTTATTAAACCAGTCTTAAGTGTCCTTATGATGTCGTTAGAGACACGACATAGACAAGATGGAAGTACGATGTTTGCGACACTCACGACCAAAAATGAGACACTTGCAACACTAGTAATGACGACAATGGGTCATCATTGAAGTGAGTAATTTTTATGTGTAGCAGATTGCCCCCCCAAAGTGTGAAGTCAGAAGATGGAAACTAATGACTAAAGTACTTTGTAGACTTTTTCAAGAAAGGGTATGGACTCAGAGAACTTGATAGAAGCTTCACACAACCATCAAACAAATATTATGACATGTTTCAAACCCAAGGCAGGCATACCTATGCTTGAGTGATAAAGACTTTCAAGGTATGGTCGCCATAAAATACACTAGGGATCCATAATTATATTGACAAAAAGGTATAGCCACTGAAGATATAATGTGGATCTATACTCCTATGATCTTAATTGATCGTAGCCATGAATAATATAGAGTGGATCTACGAGATGACAAGACATATCCACGACCAATACAAAGTGGATCTATGTGACAATATATGTGTCAGCATTCAAAAGAAACTTCATTGCAACCTGGGCAAAGTACATATAAGAGTGATGAGTCAACCCAGGGGCTTCTTACTGATCCTAATGTAGTATGAATCTAACCATGTGAATAGATGTCCTGATGTTGAACATGGCAAAAACCACTTGATTACCGGTCAATGAGGTAAATCGTTAACAAGTGCGAGGGAAATCACCATTGATGTCAATGATTCCCAAGGTAATCTAGTACATTCCAACGAATGTGAATGGATGAGCTGAAGTTGAACATCCTTGGAATCATTTTATCAGAGGTCAATGATGTAAACCCACTATCGAGCACGAGGAGGCCTGCCATTGAGGCATGCAGGTCCCAAGGTACTAACTAGTTTCTAAGTCTAGCTCCTGGATAATGTGTTGAATTTGACAAGAATAGACTCGTTAAAGGAGGGCCTTGGTGTATCCCCCATCAACGACATGAAACTGACACAAATATGTAATTGGTGGATCAAATGAACATGGACTGACACAGGTATTGAAACAAGAATTTGTGATGGTTGATTCTTGAGGCAGATACTTCCCTTGAACACTGAGGCACGACAGCAGAAACATGACATGGACCAAAACACAATAATGCAGTGGATACTGTGAATTTCGTTGGGTGACCCAAAGGAGTAAGGAAACTCAGAGGATTGGTTTAGTGCAGAGGTTTAGCGGATTAAAATGTGTGCAAAGACAAAGTGACATGTTCAAGGGAGACCGTAAGAGTGACTGATAATGTTCTCAAAAACTACTTGGCTTGATCCCTTCAATTTTTTCCCCCATCCAGATAGACGAGTACCTCTTTTTGATTTAGCGAGCTCGAGGAGGGTAACACATGCTCGATATAACTCACCTTCAGTAAGTCCCTCTTCCTTTATTTAATGAACTAGAAGAAGTAAGGGTTCGGTCCATATGGGCCCTTCAATGTATGATTGTTTAACGAGTCCAGAGAAGGTAAACTCGGTGATTTTTCATGTTTAGAGAGTCTGAAAATAACTTAAAGACGACTCCAATGTGGTCCTTTTTCGTAATGTTATTCTTGTGAGGCTGAAAAAGAGATAAATTATCACTCGAAAGACACCCTTTCAAACCTTTTAACTAGTGGGAAAGGAAGCAAGATCACTCGGCAATCTTTTCATGTTTAGAGAGTCTGAAAAGAGCTTAAAGGAGACTCCAGGGGTTTCTTTTTCGTATAACCTTTACGAGTCTGAAAAAGTGATAAAAGTTTACTCGGTTGCGTTCTCATGTATTTTTCGAGCATGAGAAGGAACTAAGACCATGCTCGATATGCCCCCAGCTTGAAAAGCTAGTGGCTTAACTCCAGAATGATCATCAAAGGCTGGAGACATGCCCCCCAAGATTCAATTCATTCACTGACTTTGAGGTTGTCACCTGGCTACTCACTTTAGAGATTTCACTAGGCGAAGAAGGAGAAATGGAAGGAGACCTGACAGGCAAAGAAGGAGAAATTTCGACATGAGGTTGATGTGTGGGTGGTGTACTGACATATAAATTTTTAGGTGCATCTGAAGCACTGGGAGGATTCGAGATCACCAGAGTGGGGAATAACCAAAACAGTAATCCGATGGTGAGTCTCAGAAGATTCAGTGTGGCAATGTATGGAGGACCAAAGTTTCCAAAAGAAGGAAAGGTGAAAGGTTCCCTGGGACAAGGGGTTCCTCCATTGGTACTCCCAGGAGTTGATGCCATTAAAACTGACTCGACCTAAGGTCCACTAAGTAAAAAAAAAACACACACACTATGAATCTAAAAGAAAACAATCAAAGAAAAATTCCCACAATGAAACCACTAGTTGGTGATGAAATCCAACATCACGATATCAATATAGGAAGGGACGGGGATAGAGTGGTTGGATCAGTTACGTCAGTGACCTGCTTAATGGAATTATGCCTTGGTGCAAGCTTCCATGCAGTAAATGTGGATTTACCCTCCATGGATCCCAAGTGAGTTTGATAAATGTATGTTCCAGGTACAGTGTGACTTCACTTCACCGTCACCTCATGTAATACCCTAAAGATTATGGCTACTAAGGTCACCAACTTGCAATCATCCCCTGGGAAGGTACAGTCGACAGTCCAGTTCAAATGTATGGGCAGGATAACAAATCTAAAATCCTTCGAGAGCACTGAGGACAAATGGACCGGTATAACTCTAGAGGACTCCGAACGGATTTGGAATTCATGAAGCATCGAGACCAAATGAAGACAGTTGAACCTCAAGAAGAACCCCCAATATACGATCTGACTACTACTAACAGTTGAACCATTGAGGGATAATCTTCATAACTCTCCTGAATGCGAACTCATGTGTAATCCCTGTGTGAGAGGGGGATCCCAGAAAGCCTATATGACAATTGGATTTTCTCTTCCTATCGCAATATCATAATGTTTGTTTGACAGCTTTGGAAAGTTATCCTTTCAACCTATTATAAATCCCTACACCTTAAGCTAATGTAGGTTTGATAACAGAAAATATAAAAATGTCTGATGAATTTTAGTTAAGCGCTTGATTTTAAGGCTGTTGTTTACTCAGAGGTGTATGAGAGTGAAAATTGATGATATCATGACTCAATTCTCAAAACATGCATAAGAAATGATAAGCAGTATTTTCTTTCAATGAATGTCTATTTAAGGGAAGGAGTAGGATTTTCCTTTCACTTTAAAACACTAAGATGCAATGACCTCATGCAATAGTCCTCAATCAAAAATCTGATATAATGCTATAATGTTTATATGTGATTGATAATCGGTTTGATGTAAATCTTCCTATGTTAATCAAACTTCAAGATCTGTGAGATTTAAGCAACCCAGAAGCAAACTTCACATAAACAAAAACACACCCTCGTTGTGATCAAACAAGAAAAAAGAAAACCAAATCCATACAAGAGGAAATTCTTGGAGAAAAGACCTCAAAGATCAAAATGAAATAGTGAAAAGATCTTTGAATTTCCTTACAACAGCTTTCAGCCAATCAGATAAGTGAGAAAGAAGTAGATCGAATCCAAATCTCAAGGAAGAAGAGTGACTCAAAGCAAGGAAAATAGATGTCAAAAATCCAAACAAAACATCATTAATCCTTAGAAATCAAATAATTGGAGGCTAAACAAGGACATACTAAGATAGCATAAACCCTGAGCAGATGAATCATCAAAAAGAAGACTGAGAAAAAATACTCCCAAGAATATTTTTGTAGAAAAAGGGGAAGCTCTCTGGTGTAAAGGGTACCATAGCATTGCAACGCTCTATGGGAGACTACAAGGGAGTGCCAACGCTATGGTGGTAAAGGCAGGGGAGCATTGGCCTCTCAGAACTCAAGATTTTGCCCATAAATAAGAAAAACTCAGGAAAAATGAAAAAAAATAGTGTGTAAGATGAATCCACGAGCCAAAAACACATCTAAGTATCAGAGACATGGCATGCATAAGATTTGAAAGATGAGTAAAGGATAAAACAAGACCTAGTAAAGGAACCAAAACTCAAAGTTTCCTCCCCAATGGAGTTGCCAATTTCTGTTACAGGATAATCCCCCTGCAGAAAGTGGATTTCCTCTTGGATACTAGACCCCTATGACCAAGACAGAAAAGTGTTATTGTGTACACTGACATTCCTTTTCATGAAGATAAACCATTCAAATAAGAAGAAGGAAGAAGGGTAAATACCTTTTTACCGACGTTTGTCCTTGCTCGATCCAGGTTGATCTTGATGTTCGAGTGCTTCAGAAGGTCCTTCAATATAATGAGAAACAACAATGAAACTTCCTACTCTACCATGATTAGCTTCATAATGGATCTATGAAAGAAACAAGTTCATGAAACATACACAAACTTTAAAGGAAACAGGCCAAGCATAGATTTATATTAATGAAAACAAAGTGAGATGCTTACAACCATGGATGTAGGTGCAACAGCTTCACCAAGTTCTCTTTGTCCAGACCCTTTCTCAAATAATCCACACACAGAATGTTGATGATTCAATGATATCTCCCTTATGAGATCATAAGTTTGATGCTTCACAATGTCTCTATATCAATACCACTCATGAGATCATAAGTTTGGTATCTCTCAAACTCTGTATTATTTTCACCATGAGGAGGCATGTTGCACCTCTTTTGTCACCTAAATGAGAAAAACAGAGGTGCTTATAAGCTTAGATCTGCGACAAGTGGGACGCCAAGGATGAAAGAGGCCTTGGTGGGAGGGAGGTTATCTTCAGTTGTCGTTCCGTTGGACGATACGACACATACATGTGCTAAGGGATGGAGGAGCGGTGGTGCTATGTGGTATGTCACTAGCAAGGATGGGTCTTTGAAGGTTTTGGGGCCCATCTCGATGAGTGGATAGGCATAAAGATTAGTGTGGATGAAAGGGAAGATGTTATCGATGTTGGATGAGGGGTTGGGCTCATAATTTGATACTTGATCGATGGTAATGATTTTTCCGTTATGGGGAAACATCATGGTTCGAAACACAGAAGAGGTGACGACCTTCTTAGAATACATGTAGCTACAACCAAACAAGATATTGTAGTCGAGCGGGGCATCGATAACCTCAATGTCAATCAGAATGGTTTTGCCCCCGAGCTTGACGAGGACATTTTGGAAGAGTCCCTCGAGGGATGAGGGTCTTCCATCGTAGGCTCTTTAGGTAATGGAAGATGGTATAAGTTCAGGGGAACCGAGTTTCTGCCATACATATTTTTACATAATGTATGTGGATGCACCTTCATCAATGATGCAGCGGTGAACTGTAATGTTTTGGATTTTAACTGGGATTTGAAAAGCGATGAGAGCGGGGAGGCGAGGTTCTCCACTATCGAGATCAACTGTAATGAGTCGGGTATCCATAGGGTCGATTTCCCCAAGGGAGGAAATTAACGACTTCCATTGAGTAGGAAAAGTTTGAAGGAATTCTAAGATTGACATAGCAGCATGAGATTGTGCCAAACCATCGACCAAACTATAATTATGAGCCGCCCTAGCCTGAGGGTTGTGGACATTCCTGCGTAAGGGGATGTAAGGAATACGAAGGGGTGGGTCGGTATTAGGGCGAGGAATCATCAGAGGGGGCCCAGTTACGACTAGGGGTGCATCCAAGGTGGTGGGAGCCAACTCAGGAGTTGCACTGTATTGACGACTGCGTGTTTGTAAAATAACTTCTTCCTCGCTAGTGAGGAGGATAGTACGATTGGCAGGATTGCCTGAATTGGGATATTGTCTTATCTGTGGTAGGGTAGGCTACATGTCATGTTGGGTGTTCATTACCCATTGGTGTGGGATGGAGTTTTGTAGCACAGTTGGGGTGGTTGTTTCACATATGGTTGTGGGGCTTGCAGAGGGGCAGGCAGTGTTGAGGGATGTGGTCCATTCACAGAGTCTTTCATCCATTTAAAGTCAGCGATTTGGGGGCAATGGTGAGTATAGTGACCAAACTCACCAAAAAGGGCACAAGGGAAGGTGGTCTTAATATTGTGTTTGTTCCTTCCCTGGCATTTGTTGTTGTTTCCCCCTTAGGAGTTTTGATTCCCCTGGTTTTGGTTGCCCCTGGCAGACTAGTTCTATTGGGGTTGGTTTTGGTTTCCTCCTGGTCTGGGATTATTATTGTTCTAGTTTTTTCCTTTCTTTCTGGCATTGTTCGATTGATGGGATGGATTTTTCGTGTTCAGTTGTTCAAAATTTTGATATTTTTGAATGGGAGAAGGCTGAATAAAATTAACCCCGGTGTGTGGTGGTCCCTATGGTGGACCCATAAGCTATGGGGGGAAAGAAAATCAAAAGTACAGATTATGTTGTGGCGATGATCCATAAGGTACATAGCAAGGCATGGCTCTTTCACTAGTTCTTAGGGTATAGGCCGAGGTAGGGGGACTACCAACACTTGGTTGGATAGGTGGGCGGATTAGAGGTGTCGGCGAGGGTCCACTTATGGGTGGAGGCAGGGCAATAGGGTATGGTTGTTGATAAGGGGGAGGAGGATAATAAGGGATTCCTCCATATGTTGAAGGATATTGAGGTGTACCATACATGGGTGGATGTTGAGGTTGTGGGCTGTGGTGTGTAGTGTTACCAATCAATCTGTCTGCTCAGTGAGACATCCCAGGTTTGTCTTGTCCAAATGGCACAGGTCTAGGGGAGTTTAGGAGTACCATGTATAGGTATCCAGACTGGGCATAAATGAGTTCGAACTGTTGGGTCTTGCTAATGGCTTTTTCTTCAGTCTAGGGGAAGGTGGTGGCCACATCTTTGGCAAGGAGGGAAACAAGTGATTTGAGGAACCAATTGAGACATTGTTGGGGGGTAGTGTCAACTCTGTAGAGACTACGTCATCGATGCCATTCGTGGATGTGGTCGGAAATATGTGTGGAGGCAGTTTGTTTGAAGTCTGAGAGTAGTTCAAGGCCCCTGTCATGACGAATAGGTAATTGAAAGAAGGTCAAAAATGCTTTGGCCAAGCACTCAAAAGTCGTGTGGGACCCAGATTTTTCTTCTACATACCATTTGGTTGATGGGCCAGTGAGTGTTCATTGAAATAACCTCAATCGGATGGAATCATCCATGATGTTGTTTGAAGAACACCATAGGTGAAAGGTCATGATATGGTTGGCAGGATCATCTCCTGCTTTTCCTTCAAACTTGGGGATATCTAAAGGGAGTTTGGTAGGCATTGCAGGCCATGTGGGGTTGTGCAATATGGGATCATTGGTGAGTTTAGTCAGATCCGATATGTTGAGGGAAGCCAAATATGGCATATGGGGTGGTGGCGGAGGATTAATTCCAGCCATAGTGTGAGTGTTCTGAGTACCTGACCCTTGGAGGGGACTAGGTGGGTTTGTACTTCCCCCTTGAGAAGAATTTGGTCCCCCGCTTTCGTGTAAAGGAGAGTGAGTGGAAGGTGGACCTTGGGAATTGGACCTAAGTAAGGTGGAACCAAGCAATGTTGATACCAAGATAGTGGCACTCACAAGGGTGTGAGAAGGTGGAGTTGATGAGTTGGCAAGACTATTAATGCCCCCTAGAATAGGAGGGAGATTTAGCAAGCGTCTGGAACAAAGGGGGTTCTGTGCGTCCCGTATGATGTCTAACTAGCTGAGTGAATGTGTGAGAATGGTGGTGAGAGAAAATAAATAAAAAAGAGTCTTTGCTGCAATATTTGAACCTACACAATATATATCCAAATCAGATGTAATCAGAAGGGTATCATACATAAAGTGTTTTGATAAAGAAGCATATATGTGGATAGGTGGATTTTGTCCGCGTGGGGGAACAAAGAAAAAAAATGCTTGTGTCCTAAAATACGTAACGTCCTTTCTCTAAAAATAGCACTGGACCTTCCAATAGCACTTGACAATGGGGTCTGAAGCCACCTGAATAGAAACTAGTGAAGGATGAAGAAATCAGTTATAATGAGGGGTAGAGGGGGCATATCCCGAAAGAACTAGTGATATTTCCCAATAGCCACACAAAATCCGATCAAGGTGCAATTGCAGCCCACAATTGCCACCTGGGTAGATGTCCTAAAATTTGGTCACTAGGTACCTCGGTCAAAGTGCGACATTTAGATTTTTGACCTAAGAAATGGGTCACGGTTGGATCACGTCCAAGAGGTGGATGCCTCAAGGGGGGACACACAGAACAACTAGACCTCGGCCTTCAACCCTTCATGGGTATCTCCCTACCTTATGGTGTTAGGAACACTTGACTTGGAAGATTTAAAGTTCCCTATTTGACAACTTCTATTGTTTTGAAAATGTGAGAACCAGATAACGGGGAGTTATTTGGATGCCTATCCCCAAAATCCTACCTAGACTAAAAGATTTCTTTTGGCACCTCCTGTGGAGGAAAACTTAGT